>OMLP01045052.1:76602-114371 GCA_900302685.1 Spondyliosoma cantharus | reverse complement strand
TTTTTTTTTTTTTTTTTTTTTGCTGGTTCGGCTTCCCTGGTTCACCTGCTCACGACGCTGTGCATCATGAGACGCTTCCAGGCTCTGAACGGAGATGGTTGCTGCCTTAAGACATGTAAATGAAAAAGCCGGAAAATGCATTAAGATTTAACTAGAATTGTTTATCATCAAGTTAATCCATTTAAATAGTCAGAAACATGTCCAGTTTATTACTCTGATGAGAATTAATCATTTCCCATCTCCGACCAGGAATGAAGACAGGATGGAGAGGAGTGAACGACAGACCTGCACCAAGATGGACAGTATTGAAGCTACAGAAGAACAGTAAGTTCTTCCTTCCTCCGCTCTCCCTTGTTCGTGTCCAGTATGATTTTGTGTTTTGTGTGCCTCCGTTAGTCAAACACACATCCACGTCTCTTCCGTCTTTCAGACACGCCAGTCTAGAGGAGGTGCTGTCATGGTCACGGAGTTTCGAGTTGATGCTGCGCTCGCTGGAGGGCCGGGAGGTCTTCCGGGAGTTCCTGCGCTCGGAGTACAGCGAGGACAACCTGCTTTTCTGGTTGGCCTGCGAAGATCTGAAAAAGGAGACGAATTCCACCGTGGTGGATGAGAAAGCCAGGATCATATACGAAGACTACGTGTCCATATTGTCACCCAAAGAGGTACCAGCTCCAGTTGTGTTCATCCAGTTAAAAATGCCTTTTGCCTTTTGATTAGAGATGGCTTATGTGATCAAATATAAAGCCACCTTTAACCTTTAAGACTCCTAGCAGCACACATTAACATACATAACGCCAGTGGTTCAGTCCAAACTACTTCATGGTTGTTAAATGGAATTTGTTTTCCTTGCCCCAGGTGAGTCTGGACTCACGAGTAAGAGAAGGAATCAACCAGACCCTGGCGGAGCCCAGCAACCTCATGTACGAGGAGGCCCAGTTCCAGATCTACACCCTGATGCACCGCGACTCCTTCCCCCGTTTCCTCAACTCCTCCGTTTACAGAGACCTCCTGGCCAACAGGAGGCGCGCCTGCCTCGACACCTAGACCCCTCCACCTCCCCTCATCGCCACCGTACGCCAACGAGACTACTACTTAAACTTCAAATACTACTATGGTGCCAGAAGTCGGGTTTGGAAAATCTCTCCCTCTTTTTTCGATTGAAAAGACTGAATGACATCCGAGATAGCTGGTTGTTTTTTTGTTTTTTTTATTTATATTTTTTAAGCGATTTATATCCAGTTCTCCACTGGAGCCAGGTCGGCCTTTGCTGGTGGTTTATTGGTCGATTTAAGACCATTAATGCCGGCCAGTGATTGTTGTGCTAGCATTTTGATGCTGTTTGTTACAGTTTGACTGGCCGACCCGTGTTGTCAGCTATCGGTCGAAGTGGCCAACCTGATGGCCGGCTGCTGGTTAACTGTGGACGAGGACTCCCTCAGGCGAGTGGGGACAGAGACAGAGAGAGAGAGACAAAAAAAGGACAAGCCAACCGTTCCTGTACTGTAATATTTAGACCTCATGCATTCTGCCCTCACTTTAATACTCTTCTAACTTTACTCATTCTCTTCTCAAGTTCCATTGATCTAATTCTGTCCCATTCCTCAGACGTGTTTTGATTTTATTTAGTTTTACTTCCTTACTGTCCAGACATGACACCTAGTTGTTGGTGGGAGTTGTGGCGTCTCTGCCCGTTTACCCAGTAGAAGCACTGGCTCTGCATGTAACTCTCTCTCTCTACAGTAGCTTGACGATGTAAGCCGCGGACTGCAACCGTTTTTTGAATATCGAGATGTAGTAAGACAAGAGGACCTGTCTCTCTGTCTGGCTGTCAGTGTTCAGTGAAGGGAAAAAGTACACTTCTGCCAACTTTATAGCTGACTGCAGTTTGTTTTATTTTTTTTTTTATTGAGGAGATTTGATGGCTTCTGCAGAAAAAGGCAGCAGCAGCAGCACCTACCCATCCATCCACCTTGTCCATCCATCCTGCCATACGTCCATCCCGTCCCGTCCGAGCACTTTTCCTTCTTTAGAATTCTTTAACTGGGAGAAGTAAGGGCTAAAATTGTGGTTGGGCAGCTACATGTATTATTATTACTCATGAACTTTAAACAAAAAAAAAAAAAATCTCTCCACTGAGAAGAATCACAATGCCTTTACATGTAAGGAAAAAGTCAGCACAAGCGCTGCTGGAGTTTTTTTTCTGGAAAGCAACCACAGTTTGTCCAACGATCCCTTCCTCCCCATCTTCCTCCCCCCTTCTCCTCCTCCTACTACTCCTCCCTCCAACTCAGACCATCACAGCCTGACAAGCACAGGTGCCCAGTCTGGGGGTAAAAACACAGCTGGAGAAGATAAAGACAAACCCGCATTGACTTCGAATAGTCAGAGAAAGTGGGTTGAATTGAGCGTTGTGGAAAGCTGGTTTGCAGCAGGCACTGAAGTAATTGAAAGGGCTATGGAGCCCTGGCCTTTGTCTGTCAGGCTTTAGCTTTAGATGCTAGGATACGTGACGGTCCCACGACCAATATCACACTCTAGATTTGTGACCCGGGTGCCAAACATGATGTCAACGAAGCTGTGAAGAGATATTAGCTGTGACCTGTCAGCAGGCTGTAGAGTTTGTGGGCGAGCGTATGCGTAGTCCGTCAGTTAGCTACTGCCCACGCAAGATGTTTTTCTACCAGAGCAAGTGAAGAGGGTTGGCGTAATAATGCTAACACGCCACCGTACAGGGCTAGCGAGGCGTTAGTCATGCCGCAAGCTACGGCTAACTAGGTTTCAGCATGCTGTAGGCAAGCAGTTAGCATGCTTGTGCTAGCCATGCTAATACTCACCCGACTGCCAGCCCTCACACACTCTGGTTTGTTTTTCTAATCTGACTTTGACAGCATGCGATGATAATGGCTACGTGTGTACATGTACGGTGCAGTTACACACTTAACAGAAAAAATTTGAAAAAAAAAACTTTAAGGGGGTCTTGCCAAATGTCCCACTAACATTTTTAGTATATAAAAAGGACATTTTTTTAATTTTTATTTTGATGATGTGAACATTTGAACATGAACTTTGTTCCTGGCCTGTGGATGTGCAGTAGAAAGTGCATGAGTGCAGTATATGCTTTTTTAATTTTCTGTAAAAATTAACTGGGCCTCCGAGTATATTGATTACATCACATGATGGATTAGCTGGTGGTTAGCACAGTCTTAAAGTGTCAATGAAACAGTGCCACCTCCTCACTGATAAATGTCGGTGCGCAAGTTGCCGCCTCCTTCAACTACCTGAAGTTCACGTGCCAACTGGTCCAAATTATAAGTAGGAGTAGACGGCGCAGGATGTCTAGCAGACTATTGAAGTGCAATTGGATGTAGGGAGTGATTATAGATTGGCCCCACTATGTTAGATTGTTTTTTGAATGGTAAATGATTAATCATGACACCTTTCAGAAAATGTTTTAATACAGATTAAAAAGAAATGTAGGTTTGCCACTCAAGTCCATTGAATCATGGGATTTTGAGTTTTCCAACAGACTTATTTTCACTTTTAGTGTTACAAAATGCCAACTGGGTGAAGCTGCCAGTGCAAAACCAAGCTACGTGTTTCTGCAAAAGTCGTGGAGTATTTTGTTATGATTCAGCAAAACTGACACCGCTAAGTAAAGAGGGCAAGTTGAAACCAATAATCACCCAACAGTTTTGAAATGTTACGTTTTTAAAGGTGCAATATGTAAGAATTGGCCAACTGTCAAATTTATCCTCCACAAAAAAAGAGGGCAGCATATTGCCAGAGCAGCCGCTAACTGCTGCTAACTGTAGCCGCCGTAGGCTGGTTAGCTCAGTTAGCGGTGCAGCTAGCTGTCCGGACTGGGAGTTCTGGGAAACGGGAATGTGTTGGCCTCGATGCCGCGAGCACAGTAGCTTTAGACAATGACCAGACAGGGCTAGCCAGTTAGCATGCTAACTTCAGTAGCGTTCAACATTCCTTTGATAATTTTAGGTAGAATTCTTACATATAGCACCTTTAATCGTTTGGCAATTCAGTGCTCACGTGCAGACGACATTATTACCCACGAGGACTTTACTGATATTGCTTAGCTGCTCCGATGAAGAGCTTGTGTGCATGCATGCGCTCAGTAACGAACCAACTCTGACACCGAAGGATCGACTTTCACACTTTATTGCAGGAAACAAAATGCATTTTTTGACGTTGTACATGGACAACTCCGTACGTTTCTTTGACTCGGTAGAAGAATGGCCGTAACTCCCGCAGACGAACCCCCCTCTTCTGCACAGCAAAGTCGTGTTTCCTCACTGCCGAGTCTACACGGTAATTAGCAAGAGAATGTTTCACCGAGAACCAGATGATGAAATCATGGTGCAATTAAACCAAGTTTACATTTATAAATTGTGAGATGTTTTACCTTATTGAATACTCGTAACAGTGGGAGGCCAACTGCCCACAGTGTGAGCAGAGCAGCCAGCAGAGGTTTACGGCTGGCGGGAGACTATTCACAGGGTTTACAGGGAGGACAGACGCAGCAGAAAACCCAGGTAACAGTGTTTTACAGGGAGGACACACACGGCATGAAACACACGTTTCCTGCTCGCCGTCCTTTCCTTTTAATTTATTGTGACTTTTACACAGTGGGGGGAAAAGTGCACAGTTGTTTATTTTTTTAATAACTGCATTTCACATGTGGATTTTACAAGCAACGATGACGATGTGAAGTGATGTAGTGTCATCGCTGACTTTAGATTTCTCGTCTTTTTAAATTTCCATGGGTCCCGAGCGAGTGGGTTTTTTCTTTTTCTTTTTTTTTTTTTTACCGAGACGTGGCTGTGGTTTCTATCAACTGCAAAACTAAGGTTTAGAGCTGAAATGTCCTGATTAGGGTGGAGGAGGTTTGCGAAGCTTTGGCCTTACTGACACGTTCTGTTTTTATTTAATTTTTTTCCTTTGTACAAAAAAACGAAACAACAACAACAAACGTCTCTGTAGGCTTTTCACTACCTCTCATGTTGGTTAATTTATTTCACATCTAGTTGTCGATGTACAAGTTGTTTTTAGATCTACTTGAAGCCTAACACTGTAAACAAAAAATGTGCACAGAAAAAATGACTATGTATATGACCGGAGAGGTTAAAGAGAGCTTGGCCTAGTCGACATGATTATTATTATTTTTTTTGTTTGTATGTATGTTTGTTTTTAATTGTGTTGAGCTGAACTAGATTTTGCATCTCTGTAAAGAATTCAGGAATCCGCTGTCTAAGGGCTAATCCCATTTTTGCCTATGCAAATCTGTTACTGTGGGTGAGTTGGGAAAGGGCGAGCGACCGCACCTTTCAGCTGTTTTAGATGGACCATGGTTTACATTGCCCTTTGCTGATATTCTTCAATCTTACTCAGCAAAAATGTACGCTTATTTTTGTTTCTATATAAATATTATATATATACATATATATATAAAACAAGTAATATACAGAAAAAGTAGTATATGCCTTTGTGATGATAAAAAAAAAGAAACCTTGCTGAAAACAAAATAAATGTGTTGTTGTCTGACATTATGTGGCTGTGTGCTGGAGTCTTGGTGAGATGAAATAGATGACTGGAACTCAACTTCGCCGACTGTAAAGTTGACCGACCTGAGGAAAAAAAAAGCAACCTCTCATTTACTCAGGCTACAACACAAGTAGCTGGCCATGTGCAGTATTTCCTAACTGAGGAGAGAAAAAAAAAAAACTTTATTTATTTAAGGTGCAACCACATTGTGACGCTCTGATGTTCAGCCTGTGAGGTGGAAGAGAGGTATTCGGGCCACGCAGGACTTGTTCTTGTCATTTTTCATTGTAATTGTTTGGTCATATTTAAAGCAAGACTATGTAACTTTTGCTAAACAAAGGCCTTTTGTTGTCACAGCTGACAGCTGGTGGATAAGGGATATGATGAAGTGTGTAAATGTAGCACAATTAGAGAAGAAGACAGAGAGAAGAGACAAGTCATAGGCCCAATCCCAATATACCCCTCGCCCCCGACCACACAGCCCTGCTCCTCCATTTTGCACGTTCACGCCTTGGGGTAGGGTGTCCGAACTCTTGTTGGGCTAGGCGGGTGGGGTTAGGGTTAGTGTTTCAATGTATTACGGTCCCGTCCTGCAAAGTCTTGAGGGAATTTCTTCAAATGGTATAGAAATGTCCACTATAACTCGAGGATGAACTGATTTGATTTTGGTGTCCCAAGGTCAAGGTTATTGAGACCTCACAGTGCCCAACTCTTGTGAACGCGTGGTTTAAAAACGCCTCGAGAGAATTTCTTTAAATTTGGTCGATTTTGGGCTGTAACTTAAGAATTCATACGATAATTACAATAAGATTTTATCAGTCTAATATGATAAAATGAGAGAGTTTTTGACACTTGATATACTGTAAACATTTGATGTATTTTTAGTGTTTAAACATCATAACATCATAATACTCTGCTAAAAATGTCATGGTCAGTATTCGACAACGTAGCTCAAGACAGCAACTTGCACAGAGACAAACAACCTAAATTAGGTAATTGTAGTTTTAAATGAACAGTAGCTAACTAGCTAGCTAGCAGATTTCACATAGCAATGGATGATTTCTGCACATCAGTGTCGCGTTTTTCTGTATTTAAATGCTCCATTTGGCCAAAACTCGACCTAAGTCCAGTAGCTAGATTGTTGCACTTGGTTTGGCTCCTCTAATATTAGTGCAGTCTGACGGGGTAAGAGCACGGGCTGCTAATGCTAGCCTATAAAGCATCGTTAACGTTAGCAACCAGGTAAAAAAAAGCAGTGCTCTGTTCAATAGCACTAAATTGTAAAGGGATCGTGAGCGTCCATTCTTTTCTAAATTCACGGCATTTCAATAATAGCAGGCTTGCCACCACCACAGCCGTACGATGGACATGTCTGGTCGCGTCCATTTAGATAAATGCGAATGACGACAACTGGCGACGTATGAGGGTCTTAAAGTGTTGTCCCATTTCATAGGTGGAGACTTCAACCACCACAACTTGTGACTCTCTTCGTACGGGCAAGGGAGCGCTCAAAAACAAGGAGTCAGGGTAAAGATTGGAAATTGGGATTGGGCTTAAGATTTAGCAAGTTGACATTAGCCACCGCAAGCTAACCGTCACACGAGGCCGAGTAAGGCTGTAATGTTAAAACCTTAAAACGTGCTGAATTGAGCAAAGGTGCATTATTTCATGAACTTTGTATTTGTTGGATTTGCACTGTATTATTTTTTTTTCATTCAAAAGTTACGTAGTCTCACTTTGAAGGGCTGAGTTGGAGCAAACCTGGAGTTATTAATGGAATCTGCCTTTGAGATGTGCACTGCCCATACATACGTCACGTTTTATAACCAGTAACTCATTAACAACAATTCTTTTTTTTTTTTAAAAGATCCACCTGCCATGTAATAATTAACATCTTACCGTGATTATGTTGTTTGTCAGTGGACTTGTAATTAAACGAGTGCAGCGCCGTGTCATCAGCAAACAACAGCAACTTATTTTTCTATTCTCGTTCTTTTTGTAGCCACATCCCGTCAGACTATCACTGTGTTAATACGGTAGCCTTGATGCAGAACACATCAGCAGAAGCGGGGTTTTCTCTTTTTTTTTGTAACACTCCGCTATTGCAAGATGTAAAAAGAAGTCAGTAATAAGTTACTTGAAAGACCATTCGCTCAGCTCTCAGGAGCCACTTTCAGCTTCGAGTTGAGGTTTAATTTCAGTCTGATAATGTATTTTTTTTGTACAGAACATTTAGCTCTTGGAAATTAGTACAGTAGGGTCGATGTACAGATTTTTTTTCCCCACAGTTTCCTCACAGTGCATCGCGGCTAAAGAAAGACAGGTTTGTCGACTGATGTTGGTTTGAAACCTGCTTCGTTTTGTTTCCCTTCAGTGCGATTCGGTGCCTCTTTATGCTTCACAACAGACCTCAAGATCTCTTTTTCTCCGTCTGCATCTCTTTCTCGGGCTCTCGCTTCCTCTCTCTGTAAAATCACACATACGATGCTGTTAATAGCAGTTACAGGTGTTTGTGCTACTTTGGGGAAAGAGATTGTGTCCGTGCAGGGACTAGTTGAAGTTGGGTTTCAACAGTTTTAGGCAATCACTTTTCTCTTTATTGATTTAGATGCCTAAGCCTCTTGGTTCTTGTCATGCCTTTGTAGATAGATCAAAAGTGGTTGAGAAGCGATCAGCAGGTGAAAAATTAAAAGAATTTTACTGTCACTTTGGGCGATTAAAAACAACAAATGACTTTTTTCTATTCAGCATGCTTTTTGCTAAATAAATGAAATAATTCAGTTATTTGCTATAAACGATACTGTATGAGTATGTATTCAAGTACTGCAGTATGCAGACAATTAAAAATATCAGAAACTCTTTTGAGAGGTTCATATTTTTCTTCTAGTATGTTTCACTAATATTGACGGTTATGGGTTCTTAATTCTTGTTTTGAGTGTTATGAATTGCCAGAATGACTAAATGACCCTCTTTGTATTAACAAATATGGTTTTTTGAAACGTGCATGACTTGCAGAGCAATTTAACCCGGACAGTGCTAGTGCAGCAGGCTTTAGATCAAGAGTCTGGTCAGTTGAGCTCAAATTTGAATTCATTATTGATGACGACTGAGAGCCTGGCTGTTCTATTTACACCGAGGCAGGCAAAGCTTTATCCTTGTGGTCACTAAGGGTCAACAAGGCAGAGTGGACTGGAATCCTGCCACGCAAAGCACATGTGACCTCAGTTCATGAGTTCAATGGCTTGTGCAACCTCCTCAAACATCTCAGAGCACTGTGTCCCACTGTGTCAACCTTCAGGGTCGTGTCGCCCAAGGATCTGATTGCTTTTCGTCAGGACTTTGAATTTTATCAAAGGAAACTGATCATCAATCCGTGATCGGCAAAAGTGCCCTGAGATGCAGGAATCCCTTAAGTGTAGCATTGAAAATACTTTTCTACCATATTATTCCAACCCTGACAAAACACCATCCTCTGTTGTAGAAAAGCTCAGCAGGGTCTCATCTAGCCTTGTCTTGTAAATGTAAATCTCTACTATAAGACAGAGCTGATTCAAAAAATATTTTATTATGTTGGTATTGGCAATTATCTGCATGATAGTAAAATACAGATGCAACTGTAGAATAAAGAAATATTTACACCCAAGACTAGTTTAGAAAATTTGACCTCACATTTCACCTCCCAGCTTAAATTGACATTAGCTGCGGAGGCTAAAACTGTAGTTAAAACATTTTTGGTGTGGAGAGTTGTGTAAGATGTAGTCTGACATTTTTGGGTAATAACTTCTTCACTTACTTGCCAAGAGTTAGATGAGAAGATTGATCCCACTCTCACATTTGTACGTTAAGAATTAAGCTAACATACACAGCCAGCAGCTAGTTAGCTTAGATTAGCTAGGACTAGCAAGCCTGGCTCTGTTCACGTCTTAAGAGTGCTTGTTTTGTCTTGTTTGTTCAATTTGTACATAAACCAAGAGCAAAAACATCCACTCAGTATTTTTGCGGGGTTATATTTAAAATTATTCGAAGACAACTCAAGAAAGAGTTACGCTTAATTCAGCTAATCAGCTCCTGGCTAGCTTCTAGGCTACTCAGCTAACTCTCTGCAAGTGAGTAGCAAATTTCCCAAATGTCAAGCTACTCCTTCAAAAGAATAGATTCAAAATTAGTGAAGAAATTAAATATTGGACAAAGAAGGACATGAAATAGTTCAACATTTTGGGAAATAAACACATTGACCAAGATTTACATGAGAAGATTGATGCCACTGTCACATTTCTACGCTAACTATTAAACTTTACACAGCCAGCAGCTAGCTATCTTAGATTAACTAGTATTAGCTAGTTAAACTGCTAGCCAGGCATCGACATCTAAAGAGCACTTATTCACCTTGTTTAACTCATAAATAATTTAAAAACAATTAACAATTGATCATTTTATGTAGGGCTATATGTCAAATTATTACAAGACAGCTAAAGAACATACACTTGCTAAATTAAGCTAATCGGCTGTTAACTTAAACTTCTGCTCAGCTAACTCTCGGCAAGTGAGTAAGCGAATTTCCCAAATGTCTAGTTAACTTCTTCAAAAGAGTAGAGTTGTGTAAAACTTTGAAAAAGAGAAGAAGAAACAAAGGTTGAATTTGCCCGACACAGTGGTCAGATGTTCCAGTACGTAGGCTAACATTAGGCTACAACAATGCTTCTTCGGTGGTATGTGCCAAAATTATAATCTACCTTTTTTGTTTCAATGTAAGGGGTCAAAATAAATGTTGGAATATAAACTCACATGTTCTATTGGACTCAAAATGTTCTTTACAAAAAAAACACGTTTTTGTTATTTGTCTTTTCACGTTGCTGTCGTGGGTTTGTGTCATCTTTTCTGAATCGTCCACATACTTCACAGACCTGAAGACTTTCTGTACAGGCACTGAACATGTTGAAGTGTGACTGATGTGGGATCGCAACCATATCGGATCCAACAGAACTTGTTACTGTAACAAGAAAAGAGAAAAAAAAGATGTTCACGATATTTGATTTGTCTTGTACTGTTTTAATTTATTCCAACAGGTTTTTGTTTTGAGTCACTGTTTTTTTTGTTTTTTTATTTTATCTCAAAAGACGCAAAAATTGTTGTTCATCAGCCTCTGACTTCATATGAGTTACCATCACGCCAACAGCGTGTTCGGTTGTGGTACGTTTTTGATCTACGGTTCAGTCTCTGTCCTTGTTTACACGATGACATCTTGCATTAAGAGAAAAACTTCAATCAATGGTTACTGCCCTTGAATATCTGTAATTAAAATAGTGCTGCTAGAGAAAGAAATCTAAATGTAACAACTTACAATAAATACTTAATAGATTTTTGCCAAGTGTGACTGTGTCTTTCTTTGCGGGAGATAACTCACTTTGCAACCTCAGCAAATTTATCAGTCAAAAATGGGTGTTATGCTATGAAAAGCTAGCGATGGTAATGTCCATCATTCAGTCAATCCACCACTCTGATACAGACTGAAATATCTACATTTCGTACGGACATTCATGATTCCCTTAAGGTACTTTTCTCGTAGCGCCACCATGAGGTTGACGTTTGTGGTGTTTTGGCGAAATGTCCCATCAATTATTGGATGGATTGACATTGAATTTGGTTCATTTACAACATTAATGTATCATGTATCTCAGGTTTAAATTTCACCTGCAAAAATAATTACACACATACGCTCCTCATGTGTACTTGGTAGAATGCTGCCGTTAGCATTTAGCATTAGCGCAAATCACCGGGATAAGCTAACATTTGAGAAACAGCAACAAGAGATTGTGGCGGCAATAACGTTAAAGAATAAGTTCACCTTAAACTGAAAGTGTTGTTATTACCTGTTCACCCTCATGCTGATTTAAAGTTGGGTAAAATGTTGTGATCCACAAAACATTTCTGGAGCAAAACAGCAGCGTTTCCAAAACAACTGAAGTAGATGTGGACGTGTTTTAAAATGTAAAAAAAACAACCAAAAAATGAAAATAAAATGGTTCCATACTTGGAGCTACTACTGCAGTTGTGTAGGACAATGCTGCAATGCTGCTGTGGAGCTCAAGAAAGGTTTTGTGGACTGTGAACTACTTTAATTTAATCTAATTTTAATAAAAATATCTCAACATGATGTCTAAATGGGGCCACAGTAAACAGCATAAATAAAAAGGTACATTTATCGTTAAACTTTAGTTAATATTTAATTCAATTTCTCACCCACAAACAATGAAACACTGATTGAACTTGTAAATGTATATAAATGCTGTGTATTTCATCCAGAAACATTATTCGGATGGTGTATAATCTGCAATAATCCATGATAAGGGTATAATTGCTTAAATAATGGTTTATAACACCGAATTTGAAAGACTAAAAATGTTTATTAGCAACGGTTATTACAAAGTGTTCCCTGATCTTCACATTATAAATATATGGGGAGGACTGTTGAAACCTTTATTTGTTATTTCTGCAGGCCAGGTTCAGTTTCAGTCATTATAAAACACTCTTCCTCTTCATCACAAGTATGGAGTCAAGTGGTCTTCAGCCGTGTTTCCTTTTCCACAATCAAAACTGTCCATAAACCAAAGTAGCGTGTGTAACAACAGAGGCGGCGTCAGTTAAAAACATCTTTATTTCGTCAGCTGGATCCAACATCATGTTTTCAGACTTGTTTACATTCAGACAACTGGGTGAGACCACATGCTGAGGACAGGAGAGGAGGCAGGTCGGTGCGCATGGGTGCTCTCTCATACAATCGTCTGTATGGACGTGTAAATATGTCTCTTTTCATACAGTCCTCTCTGTAGAAGTGTGTATGGGCACTCGTGTGTGTGTGTGTGTGTGTGTGTGTGCGTGCGTGTGCGTGTGTGTGTTCTCTCTCTCTCAGACGGTCTTTTGATCCGTCGCCTCCGGAGCTGTTGAGGCAGATGCTGAGTCCTCCTGGGTCTTGTCTAATCCCTGGCTGCAGCCTCGGTCACCTGACTGCTCTTTCACTGTGTTGCCGGCGTTGGAATAGGACGCGTCTATACTCTCATATGGCTCTGATGTCCACTGAGAAGGAGAGGAAGAGAGTGCGTTAGAGCAATCTGCCAATTGATCAAGTAGAAATTGTCTAGTCAAACTTTTCTATCTGTAATACTAAAGTATTTTGAGATATTTTCTGACTAGACAAGACTATTTCTGTCAGTTTTTCTCCATAATGAGGCCGAATGTAGATTGACTACAACATAACATGATTGTTTGCCGGTCTGGCCATCAGACTCGGGCTCATAACAACAAAAAATCAATACGGTATTCTTATTTTATGCTATTAAACTGGCAGAGACCAGTCAAAAGGGGGCGGGCATGACAACAAGAGAACAGTACCCGGTTGGGCTGCTCTCAGGCAACGGGATAAGTCAACTTGAGATTTAACGGAGACCTGAGTGAAGACCATGTTGTAATAAAAAGACAGCAGTGCGTATAAAGAGGCCGGTCTTCGTTCCATACCTGCGTGGCCCTGCTGCTCGACCTGTGCGACGGCCCCATGGCGATGTTGACGCTGGACGAGGACTGAGTGTCGGTGGTGTTTCCCCCTTCGGCGGCGGACAGCCCAGAGATAACCAGGCCGCTGGAGAAACTACGCTTCCCAAACAGCAGGCTGAGAGTGGACGAAGACGAGGAGACCTGAGCGAAAGGCACAGAACACAAATATGCTCATGCACAAACAATTATCAGAGAGAGCAGGCTGTGTCTAAGAATAACTGTGCACTGTAATCACATGCTCGGGCCATCAGCTGGGAAAATGCTTTATTGGATAAGTTTTCATGATAATCACATCAGTGAAACCCCGAACCTCGATCTAAAACACACAGTGGTGATAACTTCGTCTCGCCTAACGTCTGTACAAACAGAATGCTGATATATAAATGTGAAAAACAAGCTGGCACCTGGCTGGAGCGCTGCTGATGCTGTGCTGCTTGAAGCTGCGAGCTGATCCCTCCGGCTCCCGAGAGCCGAGGGACCTGAAGAGAGAGAAACATCTTACTGCTCGATTCTCTTGAGAAATAAAGCAGTTAAACATTTTGTGTGTGTGTGTGTGTGTGTGTGTGTGTATACCTGGGAGAATATCGAGGCTATGGACGTGTTAAAGGACAGCTGACTGTTGGACAGACGCTGGACAAGCCCGTGGGCGGAGGCCGAGTCCAGGATGGGCCCTGATTGGCTGGTGACGGGGGGACGCTGACTCTGAGGCTGAACCGACCGACTGCGGTACTCTCTCCTGGCTGCGGAGGCACGAAAAACAAACACACACAGAAATAATGTCTATAATCAAATATATGAAAAGATCTAATAAAGAGAAAAGAGATTTTCTTTTAACTTTTTCAATGAAATTACATAAAATCAGCCATTTATCCCTCTGAATGTTTTTAAAGTAATCATGGGTTTTTGTTTGTATTACGCTGAATCTGCTGAGAACGTGTTCAATTCAAAATTGTGTTAGAAAAACCTCTAATAATAGCAAGAAGTCAAGTCTTATTCTGGGTTCTGTCAGGCAATTCCATGAAAAAAACAAAGAAAGTAGGTCTCTTCTCTACCCCGCCCACTGGTTCAAGCAAAATCTTGAAAACATATCTCAACTAGAACGGCACTCAGCAGAGTAAATACCTCAACAGTCCCCTTTGATTCACTCAAACTTAATCTAATATCTAAGAACGAATACTTAAATCCGCTAGATCCAGATTTTTATTTAGACCTGCATCATTTCAAGAGTGAGGCGATCTGATCCCCACCAAAAGTTAACGGGGTCTGCTCTGGGCTGGGACCTGTCCTCCATCCAAGTCCCGTGAAAATCAAAAGCGTAGTTTTTGTGTAATCCTACTGACAAACCAATCGACCCGGGTGAGAACATGTACCTGCGTTGTGGTGCCTGTGGTTGTGTGTCGTCCGGGCTCTGTGCTGGTACAGGCTCAGGCTGTTGGACGTGACGGAGGACGGCCGGTTGTGGCTCAGCGAGGACGAACCGCCGGCACCGCAGTCCACATCCTCCATGTTCACACCGCTGTTACAGCTGGTCACGTTGTCCTTACGCACCCTGGAGAACACACACACACACACACAGCTCTGATTTATTTATTCATGTTCACATCAGTGTGAGGGACACACACCGACATAGAGCCATAAAAAATGTATTGAATCTTGACTATTCCAGCACACACACACACACATACACACACACTCAAAGTGAGAGAGAGAAGTTACGTAACTGTGCGAGCGAGCATACGTGACACGCACACCATCTTAAATTAGTTAAATGTGTTCTGGCTGACGAGGTACGGCCAAACTCCTGGCTGCTCGGCTACTTAGCGAAATTAAGACAACACCTTCAACTCGAGGCCTGACGAAACAAGATTAACAATCTAATCTTATCTGAGAGGAAAAAAACCCCGGCGGCATAAGGAGCTTAGAAGAGAAAACACACGCCATTAGCTGACCTGTAGAGGTTAATGCAGAGCCTATATGTTAAGCTACGCTGAAGGTAATGTGTAACGGAGGGATTGAGACAGAAAAAGAGAGGATGGAGGGCGAGATGTGGGACGTGATGCAGAGTCGGAGGAAGAAGGGAAGCTCTTTATCTCAAGTGTCCCGGTCGTGTATTTAAGATTACATTAAGTCGGCGGGGGGAAGGTCTCTCCCCCATCGCCGACTTCCACTAAGTCAATATCTGTAAATCTACGGAGGGTCGCTCGCTCAGCAGGCAGCCGGAGCATTACGCCGCGGTTGGCACATTATCCAGAGTGATTTCCACCGAACACAAGCAGCTGGATGAGAAAACATTATGAAGTTTCCGTCAACTCGTGTGTCATCAACTTATTCGCCTCTCGCACATCATCTTTATCCTTAATTTACAACTTTAAACTTCTAAAGTCGTGAGGTAATCAAGCTAATAGATGCTATTCACACAGCGGCCATTTTCTTCTGATGTGGGAAGATCAAATGTGTTGCAGTTTCAAATAAACGTCAGGAATGGTTTGCTTTTTTTGTTCATCATTTCCTGTTTTACTTTGTAGATTCATCCTCATGTGTCTTGTTGTTACTTTCCACTTGCTGTCTTTGTCCTCTTCCCCCCCCCTTTTTTCTGACTGCACTTGTGTTTTACTTCATTAGTCCTTTTGTGTCTAAGTCTGTCTTCCTCCTGCACTTTTGTCAGTTTGTCTGTGTCATTATGTTTGCTTTGTGTCCCTGCTTTGTCCTTCATAGCTTCTAGTTTTTCTTCAGTTTTGTATTTCTCGTGAGTTTTTTACCTTGACCTGCTGTTTGTTGCCTCCTTTTTGATTTTGGAATTTGATAACCCCTTAGCTAGCGTTAGCTTCCAACCACTTCCTAGCTAACATTACTTTCTGATAGTGTTACATGAAATGATAGCAGAAGTGTAAATTCACTCTAAAATATCAACATACATCTTGAGAACATTTCTGAGGAGCTAACGTTAGCATTCAACCACTTTCTAGCTAACATTAGGAGGGGGGTGAACGCTAGTGTTAGCATCCAGCCACTTCCTAGCCAACATTACTGTTTGATAGTGTTACACAATACAATAGGAAAGACTTAGATTTATTCCAAAATATAAACGTCTTGAACACTATTCTATTTAAGCCTGGAAGGGAAATGCACTGGATGTAATCAAACAGTAACGTTAACTAGGAAGAGGTCAAATGCTAATGTTAGCTAATGGGTTATCAAATGTGTTGTTTTAACTTGAATTATCCCTCTAAATGTTCCCTATCCTTTGTCTTTCTCAGTTTTTGATCAGTCAGGAAGAGGTGAAATAATTAAGTTTTTACGACATGAAATAATATAAATGTGGCAAGGGAGTCTTTTCTTTTCTATCTTTAGCATGTGAAGAATGATGATTGAAGAGCGCAGTCGCAGGGAAAGAGAAAGGAAGACAGGAATATGCAGAGATAATAATTCCTGGCTGACCGTAACCATTTAGTGCAGAGCCAAGAACGAATCACATCCAGGCTTAGAGCCCCGCCTCCAATGCTTCGCAGCGTCCGGTGTGTTCCTGCGTATGATGTTGTAAGCGGTGACACATACCTAAAAAAAGAATACAACCAATGTAAGCGACAGGAGACATCTGCATATAGACAAAACTGTTTCGGTCAATGTAAACTTTAAGTCCTAAAGCCTTGATGTCTTGACAGTAATGCAATAACCGGTCGGTGAGCGACACATACATGGGGTAGCCCAGCGGCTGGTCGCAGGACGAGTTGACCATGTTCCTCAGCGCTTGCTTTGAGTTCTGGATGCTGCCACGTTCTGGGTTTCGGTTCCGTAAAAACACCAACTCCTGCTGCTGGCCGGCCCAAAGGCCTCGCACACACTCCTTATTGATCTGCAGAGAGAGAGACGGGATTGGATCGTTGGCTTCGTCCAGGAGACCCGACGTTTTCGCTTGAACATCATCCGCGAACAGCTGAAACTTCACGTTTGCAGAGGATTAGCACTTGAGTGAGTGCACTTAACAAAGTACCTGCAGACTGTGCAGAGTCAAAAGATTGATCAACGGTGCTTTTAAAACCCGCACAGGTAAAAATGTGGTCATTCTGTGCAACGGGTTGATAGGGACCTTAGTTAGAGGAACAGTAGCTAGCAGCTTAGTTTAGCGTAAAGACTGGAAGCAGAGGGGAAACAGCTGGCCGGGCATCCAGTTCATCATTAATTAACACAATATCTATATTCATTTATAACTTAAGTGCTGGAAGGTGGATTTTGTTACCTTCAGGCGGAGCCAAAGTTACTGTTTCCGGACTAAATAGTTAGCTGGGTGCCGGCAGCAGCTTCATTTTTAATGAGAGACGATGAGAGTGGTATCGATTTTCTCCGCAAACTCTTATCTAGAATGCAATTAAGTGTATGTTGAACTACTCCTTTAACGTCATCCTCCAGAGTCAGACAGTTTAAACTTTAAGTGCTGAGAGTTAAGTAGAAATCTGAGCACTTGAACTCAACGCAGAGTGCAAAAATCATCAAGCCTGTTGTCATTTCGAGCGATACAAAATAAAAATGACTTTGAATCTTAAAGGGTTCAATGTGCAAGCCAGGATTTTTAAAGGAGACGCACTGCTTCACATTCAATTTACTCATGTGCTGCAACTCAGGCATGGATTTCAACGTTTCTGAGACTTTGTTTCCTGAATTCGGGCAACTTTTCAAAGAATGAATCCTGAGAATCTGTACTTCTCTATGTGACTGACGTTGGTTCGACTCCCGTGCCTCGATCCTTTAAAACCATCTGTAAGAAACGGGAATTCTTCTTTCTAGGACGTCTGAAATCAGCCTGAGCATTTGTTCCTCTTTTTCATTTCTCAATTTGTCTCTTTGCTAACTCATTGAGGGGGACACAGTGCCAGAGACAGGTCGTGATAACTAAAATGGAGAGAGGTCTCAAAGATTTGTCATAAATCTGGAGAAATACGGGAGAATTGTGACCCCTGGAGGAAACCGGGAGAGGGAGTTGAAAACCATGATCATCTTTAGTTATGATGAAACTGCAGCTTGTGAACATTAATACACATTGGTTCCCAGCCGTACTGATAGTGAAGTGATGGCGGTTTGATGGCACACCTCCGGGATGAGCTTCAAAACCTGTCTCCATAGAAATCTGAACATTTTAAATACTCCTCGCTCCTCTGTCTTCCGCCCTACCTTGATGACCTTGAAGCTGAGGTGGCGTTTGTACAGCATGATGATCTTGTACTCGTCCGTGCCGTCGTCGATCATGTGCCTCAGCGTGAGCAGCGTGTCGCGGCTGGACAGCACCGCCTTGCGCCAGGCGGGGTCGCTCTCGTGGCAGATGACCAGGCTGCTGCGGTAGTTCGTGATGGCCTCGTACAAGATGGATGCCTCCTCGGTCTCCTCCAGACAGGTGAAGTGATCCTGAAAGGGCAGGAGAAGGCGTGATGGAGGA
The DNA here is from genome assembly GCA_900302685.1 of Spondyliosoma cantharus. Lineage (NCBI taxonomy): Eukaryota > Metazoa > Chordata > Actinopteri > Spariformes > Sparidae > Spondyliosoma > Spondyliosoma cantharus. The sequence goes on along the minus strand of OMLP01045052.1, from coordinate 95,839 downwards.
CTGCAGGATCTGATTTGGTTTAAGGGAAAATGTCAACTCCACGGCAGGAAGGGAAGAAGTACGACGAAATAATGTGCAATTTTTAATAAATGCGGTGTAATAAAAGGTAGAATATTTGCCTCTGAATCGCAGTGGAGCAGAAGTACGAAGCGGCATAAAAAGAAAACGATCGAGTACATCAAAATTTTAAAAACTTCAGCGCTTCCACAGCTTCTCCAGGGATGAGAAGAGGCCATCATGAAGATATTTATAGAGGTGTTAAATGATGCACAAACGTCCAACACTGAGAGGAGTGTACGTGTGAGGGAGTGGAGAAAATGATCTTAAGTTCAAAACAAAAATGTAAACGTCCCTTAAAAAAAATAGAGGACTCATCAACACGTGCACGAGGACCCAAGCACACGTTACCTGATGCAGTTTGAGGCTCATTCTGACCGCAGGAGCCACCACCTTCTGCAGGAGGTCCAGGTCAGCGAAGACCCACTCGTCTTTGGTGGCGATGCGGAAGTCGCCTTTAAACAGGGTGTTGAAACCGTACAGAAAAGACTCCAGACTTCGAGAGGAGGGCAGCGGTTTGTGGGGGGGGGAGACAGAGAAAGTATTTTTTGTAACAATGCATTTCCATTTATCAGACGCTTTTGTCCAAAGCAACTTACAGTAATTCATACATTCACACACTGATGGTGGTGGCTGCCATGCAAGGTGCCGACCAGCACACTAGGAGCAATTTGGGGTTCAGTATCTTGTCCAAGGACACTTCGACAAGCATACCAGGAGAATCGACAAGCATACCAGGAGAATCGAACCAGCGATCACAAGACACTGGCTCTACCCCCTGAGCCACAGCTGCTCAACACAAACAGAAAGTCATGAGAACAGTGAAATCTGTTTGAATGATAATAACACCCTCTTCTGGCGTGTCTGTCAAACTGCAAGTAAATAGTCTGCAGCAGCCGATCGCTCTTAAGGGGGCTTTTACACATAGGCAAGACATTTTGGATTCGTTGTTCCAAAAGTCAGAACTGAATTGTCAGAACAATTTTTCTTCAACTGTTGAAAAAATGTGGCAACACTTAACATTCACCCTCAACTGACAAATTGGGGTGTGAGCGTCTCCATGATCTTCTCACACAACTTCCTTTAGAATTTAATTAGAGGCAACCCGTTCGTCTACCTGTGTGGCTCTTTGGTTTAAAAATGAAAGTTTACCTGTTGGACATGTTGTGTGACGCCGTGCCGAGAGACCTCCTCCCCAGGACGGACAGAGCGTAGCACAGAGTGACCAGGTGAGAGTCTTCGTCGCTGTCCACAGGCTGGAAACACACACCACACTCGATCACAAAGGCCGGCTTGTAGTTCAGATTGACAATTTGCGCCTTTAATTCAAGCTTAATTTGAACATTTCAGCTTCTAAAATGTGAATATTTACAGTTTTCCTCAGGCTTGTATGACACAGTAAAGACAGAATTTTATGGCTCTTTTTAAGAAAAAACAAGCAATTTGAATGACTGATGGGCATCTTTCATTCTATTAACATACTAAATATAAAATCAATGTTGAAAGTAATTCCTAGTCGTAGCCAAGATGACGTCTGACAGTTTAATCTTAACGCGATGTACCGTCTCCATCTTCCCAGCGCAGTACTGGACCCACTCCAGGTAGACGTTGCAGAAGCTGGCGCGCGTCACCCCCTGCAGGCAGTGCACGTAGTCCTCATCGATCTTCACGCTGAACACCTGCGGGTCGCGCTCGATGTGGTGCCACTTGGTGTAGGACTGCAGCGCCTCCTGGATGGAGGCATCCTTCAGCCAGGTGGACAGTTTGGGGGAGTGGATCAGATAGTAGATGATGCTCTGAGGGGAGACGGGGAGACAAACACGGACAGCAGAAGAGAGAGAGACTGCATGTTACAGCTGCTGAGCGCTTCTGGAGCGACTGTTGGCGAGCCGCCATTTGCAATAATGATTAATGAATAAGATTCTTCATCTGCCAATCAAACTGTTTAACCTTCTGGCCCGTCGGTGGAATATTCAATTTTCAGTCTGCCACTGGAGTGAAAGTGACTGAATATGTCACGAGTTGATGCATTATTGAAGCTCTGAAGATCAGTTTTGATCCGTTTATTTGACAGGGACGGCACACGTAGGCATTGTTACGCCTATTTTAAAATGCAACTGATGTGATGTATACACGACTTCTAGCCACGGCTGGCAGTCCTCGTCCCTGCATGGAAATGTTAAAAGACAGATAAACTAGAGTGCACACCTCCTCCAAGGCCCAACTGTCCCCTTTGATTCAGTCAAGCAGATCGATTCAATCAAACTTGACAGCCCTGTATCAACCACCCATAACTGCTTAGCCATGATTTCATACTCATACATGACAGTCACTCAAATAACGCCTGGATCCTGTCTGGATCCGCAGCAAATTTAACCCGTCCTCCATCTAAGCTTTGTGGAATTACGTCTCACTAACCAACCAACAGACAGACAGGCAGACAGACAGAGCTGAGAGAAGGTACAAAGTGACTCCAGCTTTCTCTGGAGTGAATGATCACTTGCTGGTCTAATGTTGAGTATTACAGTTTCAGTGGTATAAATGACAAACATTTTCATGAATCAGTTTTTTGGATGAATTCAAGTGAGGTTACGTCAATTTTTCTATGAATCCGCAATCACAGGTTTGTCTCAGAAGGCTTAACAGTTTGTAAAACATCAAAAAACAAAGTTAGTTTTGGTGTCTCAACTAACTGATTGAAAGATTACTCTGCTGAGACGAGTGTCAGGTGAAGATAATACACCTTTCTGGTCTCTTCTACAGTGTTGGTGTGAAAAAGTGTCCTGGAATCTGAACTAAACCAGAAAATTAAAGTTTTCTTTGAGGCCAGAAAACAAAACGTTTTCCACGTCTAAATGAGATAATTCAGCCTAACTTTTTGATCTCGGCTGAAAAAGTGGGCTAATTTTTACAATAATATTTGTCTTTTGAGTCTTTAAATAAATTAATTAATAATAAGAGACAAATCTGAGAAAGCAACTACTTAATTAAGGCAACTGATCGTGTATCGGGATTCACAACACAAAACAAACTACCTTCGCACTTAAATTGCCAATGTTAAAACTTCTACAACTGCTTCTGCACACACATGAACAGATACAACGAATAACTCGTACCTTCAGGTAGTAGGTGATGAGTAGCTTCCGTAGATCGTACACCTGCAGCATGGTGGCGGCGTTGTTCTCGCTGATGCTGTAACCCTCCAGCAGGTACTTGGTGGCCATCACCTCCCACGCCAGCCAGCGCAGGTTGAAGGCGGCGTTGCAGGACAGCATGTGTGGCAGGTGTCCCGGCTCGCAGCAGCAGCACGCGTCGTCTTCCTCCACGCCCTCAGTGATGGCCTCCACCTCTCGCTGCTGGCAGTAAGTACCTGAGAGACGGAGGCGAGCAAGCCGGACGGTTAGTCAGCACGTCGTTCATTCAGAGAGAAGGATGGAGGGAGGGCGGTCAAGACCGTACCTCTGAACTCTAACCCCCTCAGCTGGAAGGTGACCAACCCGTTGCCGATCTCGATGAGGTGGACCAGGGCGTTGAGGTAGTCAGAAGCCAGAATGAAACAGTCTCCGGCGCTGTAGTTGCCCCATCGGCCCAGCATGAGGTCGCCACAAAGAGAATTCTGCAGCGAGCGGGTCAGGTACTCATAAAAGATGGAGTTCAGGTTGCTGTCATCACACCCTGCGGGAGGACAGCCAGAGGTACAGACAGACAGACAGACAGACAGACAGACGGATGGATGTCAAGAAAGGACAAAGTGAGTGAAAGCTGCCTCCTTCTCTCACTGACTGATGCTGAAAAAGCTTCGATCTCTTCGCAGTGTTGTCACAGTGAACGTGTCCAACACATTAAATAAGTTTTACTGATTAATTAAAAGAGCTTCACATGTCATATTTAATATGTGACTCTCAGAGAGGACGGGACATTTCAAACTCACCTGTCTCCTTGTCCACTTGGGACACCAGTCTGCTGTTAGAGTTGTCGATGCGCTTCGTGCTGCAAGATAGACAAAAGAAAAACAGTAAAAAACACATTTTGAGACTGTTAAGAAAAAAAAAGGGAAAAAAAAGAAAGAAAGAAAATAATTTGGTACCTTTTCCAAATTATTTTTTTATTTATTATCTTTTTGCTTATATTGTTTGTTTGTTTGTTTTTGTTTGTTTTTTGCTTTTCTTGTATTATCATTATTATCTTTTTTATGTATTGACTGCTTTTATTTGCTTCCTAAAGTGTCCTTGGGTGACTTGGATGGTGCTTATAAATAAAATGTATTTTTATTATTATTATCATTATTAGCATTAGTATTATTATTATGCTGTAGTGACAAAATGTTCCCTGCAACAAATGATTATTTCAATTTTATGACTAATCTGCCAATTAATTATTTAATTTATGCAATTAATCGATTAATTTCTCAGTCTATGAAAAGTGAAAAATTGCAATAATAAATGAGAAAATTGCTTCTCTTGTCCAACAAACAGAAAAGGTAGACACATAACTTACTCAAGTAGAAGTGCAGATACTTGTGTAAAAAAAAAAAAAAAAAAGACTTTGAGACTAAACTGTCTCAGTCGTTGTTCATTTCATGCTGTCGTGTCGTCTCGGCGTTCACAGTCACATCGTGCACGCATCTGCCTGGAAACACCGACACCTGACACCTGACGACACCGGCTAAATATAATCACGGGCTGCTTCATGTCAAATCTCTGAAGTTTGCACAACAAAGCTTGAGGAGTATTTCTGGCCTTCTTTCAGTGAGCTTGAAGTACAAACAGTCTCGCATCAATAAGTCAGAGGGAACAGAGGGGTTGTGTAAGGGTGAGGAGGAGGAGGAGGAGGAGGAAGAGGAAGAGGAAGAGGAGGGTGTCTTCTAATCTGCCCAGCGCAGCTCTAAAAGATGGAACCGTTTTTTTTTTTTTTGCAAAAAAATCATTCATCTGTTTCTCAATACCATCATGTACAGTATTTAGGATAATCTAATATTTGTTTCTCAGGCCCGTCCCTTACTTGTAGTTCCTCTCCCAGAACTTGATGGGCCGCGGGTAGGAGGAAATGAAGATGGCGCTGCCCAGGAAGGGAGCCAGCGGCGTGTAGAAGACAGTGGTGAGCAGAGTCTGGAGCAGCAGCATGGCTGAGTCTGGACGCGCACACACGCGGGTCAAGAAAAGAACAGCAGGTAGTGACGAGCTCCCGATCACACACACACACACACACACACACACACACAGGTCTTAGAGAAAGGATACGAGGCACGGCGAACGGCTGAGCGAAGGCATGGAAGGCGCTGCCCCAGGCGATCTGCCAGGGAGCGATGTAAACCAGGATGAAATGGAGCTTCAGGAGCAGCTCACGCATCTGAAACAACACACAACCTTTGAAACACTCAGTACATTACATTCCTGCGCATCGCCACGCATCACCATCATGTCATATTTCATGTTTCCCTTCGACATCACGCAACCCTCTGTGATGAATAAACTGACCTTTGTGGGCAAAACTGGAGGTTTTTCCACTTGAAGCGATACGATGTAAAGGTCAGTCCAGAAACATCTGCCTGCCTGTTTCTCGGAGTGTTTGCTGCTGTTCGTCCTCTAACTTTATCCTCTCTCTGTTTGTTTCTGCTGTATCTGTGGGTTTCTGCGCGTGTCAGATAACTGCGTGTCTATCTTTGAGGCGATCTTTCCTATCCAGGACGCAGACAAAAGCGTTTCCTCCTACACAGCACGTAGATATCATCGCGCCACCGCTCTCTCACCTTGTGGAAGACGATGGACATAATGAAGAAGTCCAGCAGGAAGCTCTCGGAGGCGTGCGGGCAGTCGAAGTGGAAAAAGACGAGCGTGAAGAGCAGAGTGAGGAACTGGAAGCTGGGGTCGCAGAAGGACGAGCGCAGGAGCTTCAGTCCGGCGAGCGTCGTCAGGAGAACGTCGCAGCTGGAGGCAGAGAGGAGAGTTCAGACGACACACTCACACCGCAGACAAACACAAACGTGCTTCGATGAGATGCCGACGGGGCTGCGCCTCCACTCACTGGATCCCCAGCTTCTTGCGGTGGCTGAGGGCGAAGCCGTCATTGGTGAGCGCGCTCAGCACGATGGCGGGGTACACCACGTACTTCTCGAAGCACAGGAGCCCCACGTACAGTCGCTCGAACCACATGAGAACGGCGTCCTCTGTCACACGAGTAAGAGTAACGAAACAGCACAAACAGATGTTCGTTACTTCATCATCGTCATAATCCTGCTGACACGACAGCCTCATCCCTTTTTTTTTACTTCTGCCAAGGACATAATGGTTTTGTTTGTTTCATCCAGCAGAAAATCTCAAAAACTACAGAAAAGATTTAAACGAAATGGAGAATTTCCACAAAACAGGGCGTCGAGGGTGCCACTATTTTAGTCGCACATGCACCCAAAGATCTGTGTGTGTTACAGGGTGCATCTAAATGATGTGCTGGTGCAGCTAAAAGACAAGTGTCTGGAGTCTGGAGCTCTGCAAAATGTTTTTTTCTCATCAGCTGATGGCAACAGCAACATGATGAATATCAATAACCTGAACTTGGAGGTCATAATTACATCCTCAAGTTCTCAGATAGTATTTCTTTTCTCCTACAGCAATGATGCTATAAATCATGACCGCCTCCGTCAAATCTCTATCACGGATGTAGGTCAGTGTCCACAACTCTGAGTATATACAGTAGGCACGCTGACCTCTGGGTTCAAACTGGTGGTACTCCTTGGTCTTGAGCACCGGATGGGAGATCCACAGCCAGGGGTGATGCTTCCTCAGCTGTGGTATCAGGTAGTGGGTCACAAACCCCACCGTCCCCGCCAGAGCGTACAGCACGATGGTCACAAAGGGCTGCGAAACAAGTTGGGGCGGCGAAAGAAACACTTGATTACTCTCCTGGCCAAAGAGTAAAAAGTGTAGAAGTGAGAAGAAACCATTGAGAATCTCACCCTGAGAGACAGGAACACGGTACTCGCCGTGATGGCGAAGGTGAGGATGTAGGCGACGGAGCACACGACCACGTCCGACAGCAGGATCTCCTTCTGCAGGGCACGAGACGGAGGGGAGAGGCGCGATGGTTATTAAATCCACACTGAATGAAAAAAACGCAGACTCATTTAGGTGTGTGATTATTTCTGCCCAATCGTTCTGAGCCCTTGAGTTTTTGGAGATCAGAGACGCAGCTGCTCGAGAAGAGTTTCACAATCCCCGTTAATACTGTAAAAGGCGGCGGAGGCTTTTCTCTCTCCGCTGCAATAATCCCGTGTAATCACAGCCGGTGATCGACAGCACACATTGTTTAATTATCCGAGTTTAAGACTCTCACATACAGCGTGTATGACTTCCACAACTCAGGTGCGCGGTGTTAATGAGTATTGATTCTCTCATGATAAACAGTGAGAGCTGACAGGAGCTGATTCTCTGCTCCGGCTCTGGGCCGCTGCGATTCTAAACAATAAAAAGCACAGTTTGATTAAAGCTCAGAGGGATCAAATTAACACAGAATAAGTGTGTTTATGTTTTCGCAGAGCTACATCATCCAGTGGCCCGTATGAAACGTCACGTCAGCGAATTTAATCCTCTCTAGTCACCATAGAGTTCTGCAGTTTCTCGGGCAGCGGGTCTTTACTCTCCGTGTCCTCCTCCTCCTCTTCCTCGCTCTCCACCAAAGCGGGCATTATCTTCGACTTGATCAGAGATCTGTAAAAAAAAAAAAAAATAAAAACACGTGCAGGACGAGAGGACGTTTGTTCCTGAGCCCTGAAGCAGCTGGAAGCATGGAAATGGAAGAACCTGAATATTTCTGCCTTCTTGTTTTAACTCGCCTCGCCTCGGCTTCCTGGTGTTTTGGTTTGGGTGTTTATTCTGCGGTATTGTCTTCCTCAGTTTCCTGTTTTTGCTTGATTGTCAAAGCACTTTGTAAACTCTGTTTTTTAAAGGTGCTGTATTAATAAAGTTTATCATATTATATTTAATCACGATTAACTGACCAAATATAAACAATTAGTGTTTGATGCTGTGACGACTTACAGCACTAGAACCAAAACAAAGGCCGACAGCGAAGCCTAAGACAACTGTTTCTACACAGTTAGAGAGGAAACACTGCTCTTTTAAATAGTAAATTATAATCTTTACAGTTTATAACTGCATAATAAATTAAATAATAAGGTTTTAAATGACTTAATAGGTAGGTAAGTTAAAGTATTAACGTTTTTTTATGGTTTATAAACTGTTGGCTAGTTCTTCTAACAAATAAATGTGTTTATCATGCTACTATAGCACCTAGTTAGTATTATTAACACATAATATTGTTAATAAGGATCTTATAGAGATTTGTAATGGTTTTAACACTTAAGCGTTCATGTTACAGTGGTGATTAATGATGTAGCGACAGTAATATGATAATATGTTAGTAGTCTTACTATAGTATTTATTATATGTGATGAAATAAAATATGATAATAACAATTCTGATAGCTTAGATGAGGTTTTTATAGGAGGCTGTACCGAGACATCAGAGGGGCTTTTAACAGCTTGGATGAGACTACTTGAGAGAGGATGAGTAAAAGCAAAAGATACATATGTGAAAATGTCACTTATTGTTCACAATGAACAGCTTGAGTTGGATCCACTCAACAGATAATAAAGTACAAACATTTTCATCTCAAGCAGAATAAAGCGTCTAAAGTACATCTACCATCTGCCTTCATTTCCCCCTGAGCTGGTAAATTCAGCTCTTTTTCCCCCCATGCATCTATCTAATCTTTAATGCAAACACACATTCACACACACACACACACACACACACACACACACACACACACACACACACACACACCATCATGTGCTTTTAAAACCAGAGGCTGCTGCTTTTAGATCGTCACGTTTTAAAAGCCTCCTTCCTCCAGCTCCAATCTTGGTGCCACTTTTGAAGGACGACTAGCAACACTTTGTATTTTTTGCTGCAGCTCTGCCTGGCTGCCGAACGCTATTTATAACTCCTTCTACGCCGATAAACCAGGAGGATGTGCGTGAGTACAAAATCAAAACCCGTCGTACCTTGAGAGCTCCGAAGCAGAACCCGTAGAGCAGCGACAGAGCGATCAGACTGCGGAGGATGCTGTAGATCGCAGAGATGAGACTCGTAGCAGCTGAGACACACAGATGAGAGTTAGGATGAAAATGCATGAAGTATTGTTAGACGATGAGAAATAACACCATGCACCCACTGTAGTATCATGGTTTAATCAGATGCACCCAGGCCTTGAAAACTCATTTCAAAATCAGCTTCAAAATATGAGAAATGGTTTCAGACATCAAAACACAGTCTTCTGCAAAAGATGGAAATGTCTTGGACTTCTCTGCATTTTCTTTCTTCTCAGAACTCTTCTGAACGGGCTTGAGATGTCACATATTTCCATGCAGCAATCATTTATATCAGAATCTCTTCAAACAACACCCACAAGGTTCTGACAGAGCAGACGGTGTTTTTTGACCTTTAAACTTTTAATAATTAATGCCTCGAGATGTCCTGAATGAATATTTAACGTCGTAGAGAAATATTTCAGATTTAAAGCCGAGTTCTCAGAGGCGTCTAACATTCAAAACACATACAAACAGAATGCAAACACACAGGCATCAAACCAGAGCCATAAATCCACAGACGCATACGGAAATGAGGGTTTACAGTAAAAATTGAACTGAACTAATGCCCGTCTGTAATCTGATCTGCGACCGAGCATTCTCAAGAATCGAAAGATTAGCGTCGGATTTGCCGACCTGTTCCTCCAAAAAGGTGCATGTCGATCTGCTCCAGCACGTAGATGGTGAAGGTGTTGATCTGAGGGAACAGGCCCACCAGGAAGGTGATCGGGAAGCAGTAGGTAAAACCTGTGTAAAGCATCAAACAATGAGATATTTTGTTATCTCTCAGCGACATCTTATTGTTTATATAGCAGCTGCCGGCCTGTCTGAAACAAAGCTCATGTGTGTCTCCTGGTCCGGTCTCCCTACCCACTAGCAGGTCCCGTATGAAGTGCAGCACGTCGTGGCAGGCGATGGTGACTCCGTACAGGGTGGAGACGGGCAGGTCCTTCCTCCTCAGCAGCTGCTCCAGCAGCCAGATAAGAGCACAGAAGATACAGAAGTAGGCAGCTCGGCTGTAGGCCACTAGCTGGTTGTGACCCTGTAGACACACACACACACACACACACACACACACATTCGATAGAACAGAACGGCAAGTCAATATGTTATGGCCGGTGGAATAACTAGCAAGAAGGCTGCGAAGCCAGCGACCTCAGTTCAGGACTGCGTTTCAGGATTTGTAAGTTGAAAACCACTGGACATTTTTGATGGACCATGTCATTTCAACATTTGTAACCGTGACACCATTTTGTGTTTTTAAGGAGACCTATGGATCGCTTTCAGACGAGATGGTGGCGACAGTAAACTGATATATTTGACGAGAAGTCTGGAGATCTCCCGCCGTGTTCGTTGTGACCAAAAGCGGTATTTATAACCAAGACGTGATTGTTTCCTTCCCATAGCGTGTGTGTTTTTTGTGCCGAAACCTAACCAGATCATAAACACAGCGTTGTCACAAAATACAATTGAAAACTGAAGCTAGAGAAACCTAAAGTTGCAACATCAGGAAATATTAAGTTTCAACAAAAACACCCAGGATCGATTTATTCTGGGTGTTGTTGTTGAACACAATGGAAAAGGGAACTGTTCCAAAATTCATCACGTCATCTGCCAAAAATATAAAAGTTGCATCAGCAAAGGGGAACAGTGATCACAAGATGAAACCAGCCAACATGGGCATCGAGGGTTCTTCCCCAAATATTCAATATCATCATGCGACCTACTGTGATTGTCTGACAAGTTTGTTTTGTCTTTGCTCTGTAATGTTTCCTCTGAGGCTCAGAAACAAATAAACATTAAACTCACATGTGTTGGTGAGGCTGCGTCTGGTTGAACGCTCTGGAAAACAAAACCACAGGAACCACCATTGAATTTGTAAGTAAACATGAAAACAACAGAACAGTCTTGTTACTTCTTCCACAGAGAGGAAGAGAGTGGGAGCGAACGGGAAGCAGGAGGTCGGCTTTACTTTGAAACTACATTAGGTCATCGTGATACTTAACCTGACCTCACGCATCAGGTCAAGGTGGTTTTGAGAGTGAAATGGTTTCCTTAGACCATCACAGAAAGTACATTTTTACCTTCAGTAAGGAATACTGGCAGCTGGCGATGACGAGGCAGAACTGGAAGACCCAGAAGTCTTTGAAGCAGCCGTGGTTCAGAAGCACAAATCCCAGGAAGGAAACCAGGAAGGCCATGAAGACCGCCACTAGATTCTCCAGAACCTCCTGGTTTCTGCACGAAGACATGAACAGGTTAGATTCAGTAGCTTTTAGTCGCTTACGGGAGACTAATAATGATAATAGTCCAAAGTTTGCAGGCAGGTTTTTCTGTGTCTTACCGGTCCAAAAGGGCCAGCAGGGTGAGCCGGTCATATAAAATGTTGATCCACTTCCCGGGATAAAGTCTGAGTTTGTAATAAATCTTCCTGGTCGGTTTCTCCTGAGTGGAAGTCTCTGACGACTCATCCAAAGAGTCCTCCTCCTGACACACACACACACACACACACATACACACACACACACATTCAAACAAGCATGAATCATTAGTACTGACGTGAATTCAAACAGTCCTAACACAGGAAACAAAAAAAGAGTCTGTAGGATAATTCATCCAGGATCACTGCAAGCACACAGTCACAAGATCCAAACACAAAGTGGTGCATTAATGATTCAGCAGCGAGTGTGTGTTGTTTCAGCTTCCAGGACCGATCCAGGCAGCTTGTGTCGCCTCGCTGGTCTGCATCCAGCAGCCATGTACACTAATTCAGGACTGATCACTTGCTTCAAACAACAGTGACTCATATTTTTCTGTCATAAAGTTCGACGGAAAGAAAACACTAATCCGATTTACCAGGCGGTTGATTATCGTTGTTGTCTATTTCTCCAGACTCGTCGACGCAAAACTTTGCAAATCAACCCAGCCATGTTAAAGAGTAAAACTGCAAATTGAAATTATTCATCTGCACTGACCATGTTGATGGTTATGTATTTATGAAAGGAGACATATCATGCTTTTATTTCTTTTTCTTAGTCTTATTTTAAGGTCTTGAGGTCTCAAAGTTAAAAAGGCCAAAGTCCGCACCCACAGAAGCTCCCCTCTCCCACATAAAACACCGCTCCTGAAACACCTCATCAGTAGCCCCGCCTTTAATTTCCTAACTTTGCAACTATTTTGCCATGTAAGAATTAATTTAGCACAGCTGCTAAAATGTTGTTAGCGGTGCTGGCTCAGGCGTGTGTGAGCTGGCCAATCAGAGGAGACTGGGTATTCAGGAGGGGGGCACCTTAAAGAGACAGGAGCTAAAACAGAGCATTTTAGAAGGAGGGGGTTTGGGTTGGTTGATATGAAAAAAACGATGTGTTTTTGAGCGTAAAAGCTTGTACACCTATTCTAGTAGTAACCCGAAATAAAATGATCAATCCATGTTTTAATCTAATTTTAGTTAAAGGTACGCCGCGGTGTGACAGGGAAATGCAATAAGTTCATCTGTGAGGTCTAACAAACACCAAACACATTAAAAGCATTTCCTTTCCGCTAAACTGACTTTTTGAAGAATCTGAAACCTGCATTGTTTACATCCCCGTTTGCTTGCTAACAGTCTTCTTGTTGGCACATTGCATGGTCTCTTGGCACGTCTACCCCCGCCAGCTGTCGATCAGTGAAAGCCATCGGGAGGACGGGGTATCATATCACCTGCATGAATGCACGTGCAAAAACCCACAGGGTAGCTTTAAATAACCGCTTGACAACCGTTTAGAAGACCCCTGTCTCAATACTTCCGTGCATAAGTATAGCTTTACAAACGTCCTGCAAATCAGGCTTAGTGAATCATTGGCATGCAGAACTAGAAGGAAAAGGTGAAAGGCAGACGGACACCTGGAAGATCTCAGGGTGAGTCCTCCGTGGCCGGAGCCTGTGCGCCGGGATGATGCGTCGCTGGAAAGGGCAGTCAGCGTGACCGCCCGCCAGGCCGTCCTGACACTCTGAGTTTGAAGACGTTGACAGCAGGTCACTGAAGACACAAACACACATAATACAGGTTAGAGGAGGTTAATATGTCGGATAAACCTGACTACACAGGCAGTGGCGGAGAAAGGCGATGAGGTAAAAATGGAAGCAGTGGAAGAGACCATGCGGGGAGACAAAGCAGAACAAAATGGGAGAAAGGATAACTTGTTACAGGTGAAGGAAGAGATGATGAAGAGGGAGTGAATTAAAGATTTGACAGCCGTACCACATGTTGCCGGTGATGAGCTCAGCCCCGAGCGGCAGGTTGAGAGCTCTCTCTGCATACAGCTTACGAGGCCTGTCTCCTGGTGAGACAAACGGACAGTTTCTGTGCAATAACTGACATCCGGCTGATGAGTAGTCAAAGCTATTCTGATGGATTTCTTTGAGCTTTTCAGACAGACTGGGCTAAAACTGAACAGCTTAACATCTTGGAGCCGATCCAGAAAAATGTCATTTAATCTAGCAGCTTTTTGAGCTGTTTCAACTGCTGGCAGACGCTTCCGCACATTCTGTTTCTGTTTGTACAAAAGATCAAAACATTATCAGACCGTCCCAGCCCAAATAGATTCCTCAATCTTGCTTACTGTGTACAGTATGGAAGGTGTAGGCGTCTTCTTTGTTGGTGGCCTCTGGTCTGCAGATGACCTGCAGCATGGAGCTCTCGGACTGAGAGGTTTGAGAGGGAAGCGAGTCGTAGTCTGGATCCTTCTCTCTGTCCGTCTGTGGACTGCAGACAGGAAAGCCAAAAAACCATCAGGATGCTAGGTGCTCGGATATAAAAAGGTGTATATTTTTATTGTAGCATGTGAGCGTTGAGGCATGTGTACCTGTCAGGGGAGACTATTGGGATTTGTGTGGGTGGCAGAGCCTGCAGTGCGTCGGTAGGCAGACTGGTGGGCGGTTTGGGTCTCTCTGTTTTTTTGTCTCTGTTGGTCTCTGTTATCGTCTCATCTTGTTTGGAAGTCGCACTCAGGTTTTCTGCAAAAAGATCAGACGGATGTGTGCTCTGGTTAAATTAACAGAAACAGAAGTGTGTTCTTATACAAATTGATGTCAAGTCACAATTTGTTTGCCTCTGCTGCCTTTAAAATGTTTTCATTTTTCATTGCAACTAGTTAGCATTTTGCACACCCAAAGGGAAATATTTCACTCAGAAGTTGGTGGAGACGAACATAGAGCAAAAAGGAAATTGGAAGAAGAAGAAACCCTCAATTGTGCATAAACTACCAGCTCTAAACTTGTGAAATTATCGGTTAATATAAAAAGTGAAATTATTGGTTGTCGACATCAGCTATGAGAAGCAGGTAAATCATAAGTATCAGCTGAAAAAAAATCCTTATTGTGCATCTTCAATCATAACATATCTAGACTGTTATAGTATTGCTGCGGAGCACATTATACTGGATGGGACCAGGCACCCGGAGCAACTCTAGGAATTTATTGCAGCTCATAAACCAGTGCTGACATTGCACTCGTGTATGCACTTTGGTATAAAGATCTGCTTTAGCTCCGACCCTATAAAACTTGCAGATAAAGGACCCTCTTGCTGAGATTCACCTTCCTCTGCAGCTCCCACGTCCTCTCTGCGTTCTGGCCTCTCGTCGTCCTGTGTGCTGGCGCCGGCCGCTCTGGTACTGAGGGACCCCAACAAGGAAACAAACTCCAAGAAGTTGGACTCGTTGGGAATCTGGCCCTCCTTCGCTTCCAGATCTGACTTGGACGTGGTCATGGTGGTCTGATGAAGAGACAAATCTTTGTATGTATGCATGAACAGATGGATGGAGATAACTAGAGTAAACATTCAGAAATAGAAACAGAGCTGGACTGGTGACATACTGTGTTATGAGAGCGGTCTGAAAGCAGCACGGCATCTTTCCCGCTGTCCATGCTCAGCCCGCGGATGTGAGTCCTTCCCCCGGGCCCGTAGCGGCCCAAAGCTGGCGGCAGACGAAGGAAACCTTGTGAATCCACATTAGCATCCAGAGGATCTGTGTCATCGTGATGGGAGTGGACGTCAATACCTGATGAGCTGTTATCATTAGTCAGCTGCGGGCTCGGTGTGCTGTCATTAGTCAGCTGCACACCGCCGAGTTTCTGGTCTGAATCCGGACAGTCCAGTGTCGTGAACTCAGAGCTGATTGTTTCTCTGCACAGATGAAACTCTTCACTTTGGCTCATTGTCTGTTTCAGCGTGGGGTCGTCCTCCGAGCCAGTCGTTTCTTCTCCCTCTTCCCCCTCCTGCTTCTCCTCCTCAGGGGAGTCGAAGGTGATGACAGGGATCTTGATGTGACACTCTCCTGCGTCCTTCTGAGCCTTGAAGGACATGCAAAAAAACATGTCACTCACACACAAACACAACACACTGTATTCTCAAAATATTAAGTACACAATATGACATTTCGGCTGCTGTCAATCAAAACAAAACAAGACATTCTGTAGTGTGTGGTGACAGGAGGGGCTGGAGGATTCAGGTGCAGAGCCAGACCTTCTGGAGGAATAAACACCCCGAGTCACCTCGGGTTCTGCCCTGATTTGTGTCTATTTGCTGACAGAATGTGAGCTCAGAGATTACTTTTAACTTTTGGGAGTAAAAAGTGGGTTCGTCTTCACTACGGTGGATGGGAAATGTACTTTACTTCATGAACGTAACGTTACAGAGAGGAGAGGGTAGAAAAAAGAGAGAGAACCAGAGTTCTGGTGAGTGCTGAGTTCACTGAGGCTTGACCTGAATTCAAACACAAGAAGACTTGATGCAGACTACCAGAGTATGTTTGGCCTCCGTTGCAGCCATGTCAATAGGTGAATCCCTGATAGGTGTACATTTTATCCCCTCGCATCCTCGGTGTAATGATGTAAAACACCCAGAAAATACAGATATTTTTTCAAGCCTATTAAACTCCACTGACCTGCTGGAGGATCAGTCATTTCAAACTAAAGTCGTGCTGCCAGACACTGTTAAAACCCCACAGAAACGTTTTACTAATTGTAGTGGAGATCCAGAAGTTTCCAATGATATACGTAGAATCTAAAAAGAAGACATCTGGAATGTTTACATTTGATGGGACGGGACGCTCAATCTATAAATCCTATAGATTCAATAAAGAGCTGAAACAGGCTGATACAGAACAAATCTGCGATGACACCAGGCGGTAGACAATGATTTTAACAGCTCTAAATGGAAGTACAAACATGTTTCTTACCTGTGCGTTCTCCAGGAGGCTCTGCTTGACGCTCTCCTCCAGCTGAGCAGCGGTCTGAGGGTCACAGCTCATGGTGATGATGATCTTGACTGTGTCGCTATCGTCCAGGCGAGCCGACACGGGCCCGGGGACGGAGTTGTCTACCAGAACCACTTCGATCTCGTCAGAACAGTACGTCTCCTCCACTGGCTCAACCTGAGAGGCGGCACAAGAGACAGACAGATTTCTACCCACGATGGACAAAATGAGCACAGTGATTATTCCTGTTTCTATATCAGTGAGTCCTACCTGTGCAGGAGGATCTGGGACGTCAATGAAATCCTCCTGGTGCTCCTGAGGAGTCTCCAGTGAGTTATTGTTGGCGTCTGGCGTCTCTTTTTGCTCCTCGCTCTCCTCCTCGCTCTCGTCTTCACTTCCCTTCGACGGCGGCAGACCTTCATCAGCTGTTTCCCTGTCTTCATCCTCCTTATCCTCACAGTCTTTCTCCTCCTCTATTCTGTCCCGCTCTGAGTCTTTCTCTGTCGTCCGATCCTGCTCCGATTGCTCTCTGTCAGTCCCCGTTACAGAGCTCTGAGCGTCCGCTCCTTCTTTCACAGCAGCAGTTTCAATTATTTCAGCGTCCATTTTCCCCGTCCCGCTGGCAGATCCAGGCCGCGTCTCTTCTCTTTCGGCTCGGGATGAGGGCCTCTGCTGGGCCTGCAGCAGCGGGGCGGCCTGGTCTGGATTGGGGCTGGAGAGGTCATCTGGAGAAGGCTCTGGACTTGGTTGCAGGCCTTCGTCCACAGGCCTCTCATCTGCAGCACTCTCACCCTGTCCTGGAAGGAAACAAAATCCAATTTGTTGATTTAATATGTAAAATTATTATTTTTTTTAAAAACTGCTCCAGTCCTAAAATTCATGCTATGGAAATGTTATTGTTTCCTTTTTAGCTGCAGTTTTTATATCCCTTTTTCAGTGTGCTGACTTTGTTCTGACTAATCACCATTAGGTCACACATTTACTGGAAGCAGGCAGCTGGTCTTGTTGGCTGGCTGCTAGTCCTGCTCTTTGTCTGGGCTTATTTACAACAAGGATGTGTTTGCAGAAAAGGAAGTTGTCAGTCGACATTGTCCAAGGAGCCATCGCGTGCATTAGGGGAAGAGGAACACATTCGGCTTCCAGCTCAGACCGATTCTGACAATAAACTGCACAGAACTCTTCTTCCCCCAGATCACGAACAAGGCCTCAGTAACTACAGATGAAATGACGATGGCCTGTGCTTAAACACTGTGCTGCAGCTGATGGTCTTTTACATCCTGTTTTCTATCACCTAGTCAAATTGTCATTTTTAGCATGCCACAGAATCACATAGGAAGTCACAATCGTCGACTGAAACTGTTTCATGTGCAATTCATTTCTTTCACCTCGCTGCACTGCATTTTAGTTATCTAAAAGCTCTCTTTGCTATTTGCTTTACATACACTTTTATAACAGATCCCTGGGCTTTATATCTGGTAACCCTGGCATTCCTTTAGGGGTCATTTTAACTGATAACAATGATTATGAACGTGTATTTTCTGGGTATCGTTATCGAGCAAATCACATCCTGTTGCCCTAAACAGAGCTAGTCCTTTGGTGAATTTAGATGTCTACTTTAAGTCCGGCTGTTAGTTAGATCAAAGTCTACCTTTGTGAAACTGGAAACAAATCAGATGACTCACGATATTTTTCCTACTCATCAGCTATCAGTGACACCTCGTGTTCTGTGCAGAAGCGTCTGCATTTGTTATGTTTGTCTGCCCATTTATCCACATTTTTCCTTTACTCCTTACCCGTCTGCCTCTCAGTCAAACCCAGAGAAAGATAAGAATCACCTTCCACTGTCTTCACCGCCTCGTCTGACTTCGAGCAGTCCTGCATGGAAGAGAATTCAGAGACACGTGATTAAAATCAGGACATAATGTAGGTCGACGCTCCAGCTTTTTTATTTGGACTCACCACCCCAATCAGTCCCGGGTCGGTTTCAGTCTGTTTCACTGTCACCTGGATCACCGGACTGGGGCGCTTCCGTGCCAGCATCATCATGGCAACACTGTCGGGAACTGTACTACTCTTCCTATTGGACACAGAGACAAGAGAGGAGAAATTTAATGATAAGGAGACAGGGAGGCAGAGAGAAAGAGAGATGGGGAGATTATGGAAGCCCATACATCGCTTCGAATCACAGTCACCTTCAGAGGAAATCATCCGACATTCATGCCCAGCCTCACATGTTTTGACACTAAAATAAGCTGATTTACAGAGATGAGGAAGCGCTAAAAATAACTTGCTGTTTCATCTCCCCACAAGCGCTTCAGAGATTACCAAGAAATTACAAGGGAAAACATGATACCAGGTCATGAGTTTTTGGAATGGACTGGGAAGACTCTGCATCCCTCTGTGAGACACTCGATCAAGAAACTAATCGGATCTCAGAGAAACAGAAGACCGAGACAAAATAAACGCATACAGAGAGAGAAGGAGGAGGCTAAAAATGGTCATAAAAAGCGGATGCCAAGCATGATAAGATACTCAGTTATACTTAGCACAGCTAGTAAAAGGAGGTCTCAGGCCTGAATGTACAGTTTCATGTTGATAATTGAGTTGTATCATTAGGGATTCAGCCCTCTGGCCTAGATTTTGTAATGACTAACCTGGCAGAGGAGCAGCTTGAGCTACAAGGAGCAAAACCCCTGTTTGCTGAATGTAAAAGTTCATTTATTTGTCATATTTGCAACGTACAGTGATGGGGTTGTCCATATACGTCACAATAGAGTTCTCTCGATGTCTGGGAGTGTCG
>OMLP01045052.1:48573-67782 GCA_900302685.1 Spondyliosoma cantharus | reverse complement strand
GTGAAATAAAGTCAGAGTTTGTTCAGCTGGGCTGCCCCCGCTGCACTCACCCCTCCTCATCCTTCAACACACACAAACACACCTTCCCAGCCCCCTCTCCACCCCGAGCTGAAATGTTGTTCAAATAAAGTCAGTGATTTACCAAACACATAGCCAGACACACTCGGTCCACACTGTCAGGCCATGTGCTTGACCAACCAGAGCTAATACCAGAGGTCACAGGGTAAAAAGCAGTCAGACGGAGAAGCTATCTAGATAATAATAGAGATAGCCATTCACATTAGGGGTTTTCTGTGGGGCGGGAATCTCAGGAATGATTCTTATTCAGCAGGGATTGTCTGCATACTTTCACAACTGCTACAGACACTTAGCAAGACCATGTAGTCGGAGCTTGGTTCAGTGCAGTGGGTCAGCAAACTTTAGTTTCCCAGGACTGAATAATGAATGGACGGGACTCGATGAGAAAAAGAGTGTGAGTCCCGCTGACACAGGCTGCCCACTTCAACTCAGGTGTGTTTATGTGTGTAATATGACTCCAAACACTATTTCTCCCCTTTGTGACCAGAGCCTCTTATCAACCCGGGGCCATGTGGGGAGCAGCTCCACCGTGCTGTTTATCTCCAGCTGTGAGAGTCAAAGTGTGAATACATGTGAAATGCACACAGACCAGACTCTGCACCAGATTAAGACATTTTGATTGCCTGGCAGTGTTTCACAGATATGGAGGGTCCCGTGTAGATTGACCATGAGAAATCTATGCAGGTCAAACACAGTGTGTCTGACTGTGCTTCTGACATGACTTGTGTTCATGGTTAAAGTAATAAACAATATGGTTACATCTAATTTTACAGTCATATTAACAAGAAAACAGTAAAAGTAAAAAGTTGTAAATCTAAAACAACTCCTTACGACCCAATACTGATATTTTTTAATGTATATTTGTACAGTATATTCATTACAGTAAAAACATATTTGCTGTTTTTCCATTATAAGAATAAAATGGTTTCAGTCTCTTAAACTAAAACCCTCACATCGTTTTAAATCCGGATAGTCTAAAATTATGTCTGGGGAGATATTTCAAACAATTTTCAGATAAACCGTTGCAATAATGTGTTTATGTGCATGTGGAAGGGCCCAACCCTAAAAGTAGTCTTATTTAAGATGGAAGATTTGTGTTAATTATAGGGCAGATGGAGAGAAAGGATTTAACTGCTGTTTAGACAGTTTGAGCTAATCGGATGTTTGAATGTGAACATACACAAACGAACTCCCCTGAACAGGCAGTGCTGTGAACACAAGTCAGTGTCTTTATCCTGCCTAGCACTTTACTGTGAGTTAGACACAATCTAAGCTTCAAGTAAAGACAGAGAATTTAAAACTAAACTTATGAGAGACTATTCACGGGGGAACTCAGAGTTTTTTAAGTATGTGTTTCTAGGTTCAGCTCATGCTAAGCTATCCAGCTGGCGTTTGCAACAGCACAGTTGCTAGTTTCAGGTAGTTGAGTTCCAGGGTCAGAAGTCTGAACATCTGTAGTCAATATACAGTCTTATCTAAATAAAGAGAGAATGATAGAAGCTGTATATGTTTGCTTTGAATCAGGGCAGTGAGTTCACAAAGGACTCTCTCTACTGCACACAAACACACATACGGCACCCTGCGGTGTGTCGTGTTGTTTTCCCAGTAGAAACCCACAATAATGCAGCTTAGAGAACTTGTTGCATCTGCTAGTGTGGGCCTGTTGTTTGTTTGTCTTGGCGTTGTGTGTGTGTCGGTCAGTCTAAAAGGATAAAACGAGCGAGAATTATCTACACGGGGGGTAAAAGGAAAATTGATACAACGCAATAAGTGGTTGTTAATCAGCAATCTGTCACTTTTTTAAATATTTAATGAGCAAAATGTCTCTTTGTGCGGCTGCAGCTCTGATATATAAGGTCACGTAGTTTCACTCCAGTTTTTTTTCCTCTGATGATAAAGCAGGATGTAGACAGGTACATAATGCAGAACTAAACTTGTCCATCTTCACTCACCGACTCAGCCTGTCATTTATCAACTTGCAGTGTACACATGCTCCATGCAGATAAACATACAGCTATTTGATCAATGATTAGCCTGTAAAGTAATATGTTGGAAGTCAGCAAGATTTGTCCAATCTCTTTTGTGTTTTTCAACCTAATCTGTAAAATCCCAGCCTGCAGGGAGGAATGTTGCTAATGAGGGATAAAAGCTTAACATACGTTTGCACAATGGACTGGTCAAGCAGCGGTTGCTAGGCTACTGTGGCCAGAAGAATGGCGAGGACTCGGAGGGTCTCAAAGCCCTCGTTTTGTTTTGTTCCGTTCATATTTAATCTCCCAGAGAGCAGCAGTACTCTTTTATTGCCACAAACTGAGGGGGTTTCCCTTCTTACTTCGTTATTTTTCTCCTTACTTACCTTCCCTCCCTTGTTCCTTTCTGCTCCCACTTGCTTCTTATTATTTTTCATGCCTACTTTTTGGAGACAACACAATTTCTAACTTTGAAGAATATTGCTGCAGCTACTTCTTCTTTTTGATATTAATCAACAAACTGCCTCGGCACACGAAGAAAAACAGTGAATTTATCCTGCAAACAAGTACCGTCTGTGAAGCTGCAGCCTGTGTAGTGTAGTGTGCCTGTGTGCCATAGAGCTCTATTGTCATCCAAAAACCATTTACAAACATTGTTCTCTCTCATATTCTTTCATTAAAAGTCTGGAAAGTCAGACAATACTTGATGGCAGGCTCCAAAGTTAGCACCTGCCACCTGACAAATGCTAATAAAAGTTTATATTGGCAAATAATATAAATGAGGCCAGCTGCTGAATAGGCCTACTTTACTATTGATTGACCACCAGTTGTTTGTTTTGCATTGACTCTGCACATTTGTGACGATCAATAAATAATTCCAGATCGAAGTTACAGTTTAAAAAAAGATTAACCCTGATAAGGTAATGAGGAGAGATAATTTCTTTATGGCTGCAATCTCAATGCAATGAGTAGCAGTGATTGCAGCAGCTCATTTTTTATTTTTCAATAACATTTTCAGGGCTCCAGGGTGCGACTGTTTTGTTTGCACATGTCGCACCGGTGTGCCTGAAATTTGGTCATTAATGTAGTTTATTTTTTAAATAGTTTTTTTATTCCTGTTCATAATCATTTACATGATGTGTAAAGTAATTACATTTATTACTAGGTGCACATTAGTTACACACCTAAATGAAAATGTTAGGCGCACCAGTGCAACCACTCAAAAGTTAGTCTGGAGTCCTGATTGGATCTTCTGCATTTTTATGGCTGGTTGAAAAATATTTTGGCCATTTTTGTTGTTGTTGTTAGTTAAGTTCATCAGCTGTTGGCAGATGGACCAAAAAGTACATTTTGTACCTCGCTAGTTAGTATTAATATTCATTGTTGATTCAGGTCTGCTCAGGGATTTGTTGATGCCAGGCTTTATTTTCCTCTGCTTTATCCTAGTCTTGCTCATTACATCCTTTAATTGAGCGTTCCCATCTTACAACTGTGATTCAAACTCTCTCCCTAAAGCTAGGAGTGCTAGTATAAATAGAGTAGTGGATAAGAGCAAGGAATCACACTGAAACCTGGCCCTGAGCCAGCACTCATAACCTACATTAACTACGCAGTTTCACATCTTGGTGCAAGTGATAGTATGTTAGGAATGTGTGCTTGAAATGCCACTGAAACTGATGGAGTTCCGTTTGGAGCGTGTGCAACAGCATTCTCCCATCAATCTTAAGCTATTGTTAGACTTCATCACCACGCTGTCCCTGTGCTGCCCTCCCTCTCTCTGTCTCTTTCTCCACACTCCCATCACTCGGTAGTTCTGTGAAGACCTGACAAAAGTTGCAGAAGAGCAGGAAAGATTCTTCTTTTACTTAAGTGCACTGAAATTAGCACAGATAATAAGTGAAAGAACATGAGTCGAAGTCAGAGTTTAGAATGATAAACGTCACACTATTGAATGAATCTATTTTTACCTAGTAGTCGCAGCAATGGGGGAAAAGTCCTAGGGCATGTGCTTCTGTTTTTTGCATCTCTATATATGTATCACACTGTGCAACAAGTGCATTTATAGGTAGACAAGATTCTCAACCAGTAACATTAATCAGCTCATTGCTATTAAACCTACTGCAAGGGTTTTTTTACCACTTATAGAACAGTCTCAGTTTAATGTTTTTAAATGACATACATAAGCAAACGGGACTGTCAGCAGGAATATTTGGTATTTTTCTGGTTATTCTTGATGCCTGCCACTGGATTGGATTCCCACAAAAAATGTGTTATAAAAAAAAAAAAAAAATGTATGTTGAAGTGCTAAGGATGAAATGAAGAGTCTCTGCAGTCTGGTGGCACAGCAGCATATTGTCATGCAGCAGCATAATAACTGGCTTATAACCCATCTACAAAATTGATGAAATGTAATGAATATATTCTTGCAGTAATCCTGTAATGTGATTTACTACTGAGGTAGATCTTCGTGTAGCTTTTTTCTCATATGTTGTCTTTCCTGCTATGTTTAAATTAAAACAGTCAAACAGCCGCGATTTCGCTCCAATTGCGATTGAAATCTGCATACAAAAGATAGAAATTAGGGACGCAGCTACTCCACATCTTCTGTCCTGGTACCCAAATTAAGAGAGTGTTTCCATATATTTGTCAAGGGGATTCGGCGTGTTTTCATCAAGTCGTTTGGAGTAAATGGTAGTAGTCTATGAAGTTGGCAGCTAGGGCTATATTACGCATGGCTGCAATAAACACGGTATGAAAGTTACAGGTTGAAAAGAATGTGCCTCCTCATACCTGTTGCTACTACCATTCATGTTTTTGCAAGTTATGGAAACATCTGAGAAGACGCCAACAGCAGAAAATGTTCTTCTTCAGGAGCAGTTGTCAGAACTTTGGAAAAGGTGTTTCCATATGCCTCAAAGCACATAAACTGTTTTTCTTAACAACAACAAAAAAAAATCACCAGCCTGCTGCACTGTTAATGTATGAAAATACTAAAAAGATCATAGCTATCTTACACATTCGGGTTTCCCTGTGAACCACTCTATGTATGTGGGAGTAGCACTGCAAAAGAACACCTCATAAATCCTTTTTTTCATTACTGGGTCATAAGGAGTTCACTGCAGGGGAGAAAACAGTTACACTTGATGTAGTTCAGAAAAAGTATCCCTCCAGAGAATGTTTTTCCCCTCCTGTAATTTTTCTGTTGTCGTGCTCTACTTCTGGAATAAGTGGAATCACAGAGGAAAAGTTACCAAAGCTTGACTAGGTGTTGCAGGGCAACTTTTCTCAGGCTTCCCACAATTACCCCTGGTGACACACAGACAGTTACTGCCTGTCTTTTCTCTGACGAGAGAATGGGCAGAGGGGAGAGAGGAGGAGTGGAGATGCTTTCACTGTGTTTTTTATGACCTCTCCCTGACTGCACCTATTGTTGCAGGGCAGGGTGAAAAGGAAAAGGGCCCACAGCTGAGAAGAGCTGCCTTCTGAATCAACCAATCCCCTCTGTAGCTCCCGAGCACATTGATAGATGCTAATACAGCAAAATGCACTGGCTGTACACCTTTAACACTTGTTATGTTTTAATTAGCCCAGTTATGGGTTAATTCAAGCTTAAGCAAACACAAACTAGGAGAGGAAGAGAACAGACAAAGAGTAAGTGGCCCGGAGAGACGTGACCATGATAGATGGATTTAGCCAGCCATTAGCCCTGATCCTTTTCCCATCAACCAGAATGCCTGGGGGCACTCTCATTTCAACAGGCAGAGACAGACCAGGCGGGGAATGTTTAGCAGCCTTGTTTCTGCTTACTACAGGAAGCCCTCTTGCTCTCATGCTTAGTCTGTTGGCACAGTTAGGAAAATACTGCCACGTCAAGTTAGGAGGCTGCACTTTACAGCAACTGTGTGGCATCAATACTTCATTATGCCACACAAAAACATAAAGAAGTCTTAGGGTTATGCTGAAAACTGACTGCTTAATAGAAGACTAGTAGGCTGTTCCATTTTTAAAAAGTTAGTCAGATTGTTGGCATCAAAAAAAGTACATCTTCACACAGCACTGTTGCTAGAGAGACAGATTAAAATGTTTAACTGGCTTTGTGGTTCATTACTCAATTCTGCTTCAAGGCTTGTGTTGGCTGTGGATATTTAACTTGTGTATCATATTCATGAAATACTATGGATGTATCCAAATAGTCTCTAACATGTTCAAAGTACTAAAGGCATGAGCAATAACTTTTGTCAGTATAAAACAAATTTAAAGGCCCATTGTGTTGTGATCTATTGGCAGAAATGGAATGTATGAACCCTCATTGTACTGGTGTATAACTGCCTTAAACTAAGAATAATTGTGCTTTTCTTACCATAGAAAGAGTCCACCAGGTTGAACCGCCATGTTTGTAGAGTAGCCATTCCTTTCACATTTTTAGCAACTCTCATAGAACTGGGTTAAGGCGAGGGATATTCAGTTGGTCTCAATTTGCAACCTGACCTCCATGAGCCACTAAATCTTATTGATCATATCTAACCATACCTGTCCATCTGTCTTGTGAATGTGTACAATCTGCATTTACTCACATGTAAAGTGACCCTGTAATAGTAACAGGTATTTGTGGGCTCCGGCCCCTCTTCATGTGATGTGTGTTGAATTTAAGGACGCTGGCTTGTTATTACTTTTAAATCAGTCTCTGTTCAAGCAGCTGTAGAGCATTGTTCACTTGGCACCAAGTTTGAAAGCGAAACTGAAGTAAACGATATTCAATTAGTATCCGTTGGTAATGGCTTCTGTGCTTGCCAGCTGTCTGATCGGCACTGGGCATATGCATCTAACAGAGATAAGAAAGAAGTGTGATTTTCTCAAATATTGAACTTTATCACTGGTTTGTTAAATTTCAGCTTCTGCAGACATATGGAGTAAAACCTATATAAAAGGCTATTTTTAGAAGAAGAGAAGGATTGGTCATGTTTTTCCAAAAAGTGTATTTTTTTCTTTTTACCTTGAGGGGTAGAACGCAATGGGAAGAAGCGTGGGAGCTGCTTTGAAGGCAGCAGCTCTGCTTCTGATCTTCCCACTGTTGCACCATGAAAGATGGGTCTGCCTGAAGATTCACTGTTGGAAAGGGGAATTAAATGGGGGTTGGACTGAGGGTGGGGTCTGCCTTGCAGCCATATCCATCTCCAATTGCGTTGCACTGTTGTCCGCTTCAAAACATTTTTTTCTTTTGAAAAGAGTGAGAAAATATAGACTGAGAGAAAGCAGAAGAAGCACAGCAAACAACATACAGCCTAAGTTCTAACCTGTTGAGACATGACAGGAGTTTAGAACCTTTATTACAAAGTATCACATGACTTTTATAATGTTTACAAACAATTCACTATGTAAAGAAACATTGTAGAAAATGATTAAAGTAATCTAATCCCTTTTACATGTTTTTTTTTATCACACCATAAAGGTTTCACACATCACCTGGAGCTTGTGCAGCTACTAAACCAAATTATCTAGGCAGAAAGAATATACAGTTTAGGTTGTCTTGCCCATAAAAATGACCCTATTATACCTACAAATTCACAGATGTCAGTTTATTTTTCTTGCATGTGTGTGAATGTGCACTTCTTAAAATGTACTGACACGGCCTAAAAACAAGTAATTATTATGTTTACCCCACTTCTCCTTGTCAAACATATCCCATCCAAACATCCCTGTAGGACCAAAACATTACTTGAGATTTACTAGCCACTAGCCTGATTTTATGCGTTAGCTGAACACAGGTACTGGATCAATCTTTCCAATACAGGTTACAGGTTACAGGTTTTGGCCTGAGGCTGGATGTCTTGGATGCTCCTAAATCAAAGTCAAGCAGAGCATATTTTTGTGCAGTTTGGATGCAGTTTTGAAGCTTTAATTTCATGTACTGCCACATGATTATTTTTGGCAATGGCACATAGACATTGTTTTAGTGTTTCTGCATAGTTTCCTTGTTAAGAAAGAAACATAAAAAGAGAAGAAGGAGGGAGAGAGAGAGAGAGGTGTTTTCAAGAATGACTTAATTTCAGTTTAACTTAAGTTCTTTTTAACATGCAGCTTTTTCCTGTAGGCCATTCTTGTATTACGAAGCTAGGTAAAATAACCTGATATGAGGCTTCTTGATGAGATTAACCTTTCCTAAAAAACATAGAAGCAGAACAGGGTGAAGTGGTCATGGGAGGTGGACTTCAAAGAACACCTGGTGGCATATATAGGCTGGAGGAGAGCCATTAGTCATTGAAGAGGAGACCTTGATGAGTGTGTCCTTTACCACCTGTTATTACATCAAGTATTAGTTAAATTAAACTGGTCTAGTTTTATGTTATTTTTCACCATTTACAACATTAAAATTTAGGATATGTATAGCGATGTACAGTGCTGTAAAAATGTCTTCTCTTCAGTTTGTTGTGCTTGAGATTGATCTTTAAAATGATTGTTTTTCGCTCACTGAGACCCTTTTATTTTCACTTATGTTATCTTAACCCTTAAGCCATGAGAAGTTGTGTATATTTTACTTTTACGACAGGTCTTGAATTAGCTGCACTAATTGTTCCATCAGTGTTTGATCACTGCTTAAGTTAAGCTATTAAGTTATTGATATGAAGGTTTTTGGTGACATGATTTTTAATGTTATTTATTTGTTGTCAGTTGGTGTCTCAGCAGATGTTGTAGTGTTGAATGCATTTAAAATGTCAGAAAACGCGAGCACAGATGTCAACTCCAAGAGTTCAATGTAAACTCTATTTCTAAATCACTTTTCAGAACCGTAGTTACAAGGTGCTTCACAAAATACAATATAGGTGCGAAGATAGTAAATTGTACAGGAATAAAACTAAATAAAATGCAACTAAAATAATGATGAACAATAAATACTAAACATAGAGATACAAAATGAGCAACTTCAAAACCTTTGAGTAGACATCCAAATGCTTGTCTGTGCAGGTGTGTTTTAAAAGCTTTTTAATTGCAGTGCTGACTCAGTTGATCAAATATTTCAAGGGAGTTGTTTCATAGCATTGGCGCCAAAACACCGAAAGCATGACCTTTGTTTAAACTGTGGCCCGTGGAACTGGGTACCAACATGTATTTCTCTCATCTTAGGGGTCTCAGAGAGTTAAAAGGGGTTAGGAGTTCAGAAATGCAAAGCAGGCTTAGACCATGTAGGGATTTAAAAGTAATCAATAAACTCTCAAAACCACAACATAGCTTTTTACTTTAGTGGAGAAAAAACACTTAAAAAGGATTTGTGACTGGCATTTTTTGCAAATAGTTCATGAGAAAATAGTAATATGTGCAGCCTTAATAAAATGTTATTGTCTTGATTGAAATGAGACTTAATTGATTTATTATGTCTTTATTTAACAGTTCATCATTTGATTTAAAGTACAGAGCCAAGAAAATAACAAGTATTTGTCTCAAGTTTTATGAACTGCATGCTTGGACAGATTTACAATGGATCAATCACATCACAGAAATCACATATTAACTTGCAGTGCCTACGTAGTTTGTTTGTTATTACCTCCTAGTAGACTTAAACGAAATGGCTGGCCAGGATTCAAAGGGGTTGTGCAGCATAACGTCAGCATGGAGTCATGTAAACGGGAGCTAGGTCTTCTATCAGAAATTTCTAGAGGGCTGACACTGAAGAATCACCGAGCTACAAAGAAAGTATTTGGCACGATATTCTATCGGCCAATCAGCACAGACGGGTCTATCCCAAAACCACTGTTCTTCTCAGTTGTGTAACTAACCCATCATAAGTCATTATAAAGCTACAGAGCCTGCTGGGAGGAATCTATGGAATCACTGAGAGAGGACTTGACAACAGGAAGTAGGAGTATATCATTGGTGTAGTGAAACCTGTTTGTAATGGAATTCCTATTGTTGCAGCCTGGGTAGAGGATCCCCTCTGTGCCCGGGGCTAGTAATGGCACCAATACCCCGGTTATTAGTGGACCTATTGGAGTCACACTACGGGTAAAATGCTCCTTGACATCATTTCAGATCCGTTGAAAATAGTTTTGGATGTTCAGAAAAACACATTTCCTGTCTTAATTGGGATAACTGCAGTTGTGTTCACGCTAGACAAGACACATGACTTTGTCCTTCCTTAAAGAGTCTACTTGAGATGAGGGTGAGGATTGCAGAGTATTAGAAATGTAATTAAGAAATACACATTAATGGACACATTATGGTAGTAAAAGCAAACTTTTCTCAAGCCCTCCTACATTTTTCAGTACATCTGGTCTAGTCTTGACACAATGTGTTGTGTAAGTGGTCACAGTGTATTCTTCAGGAGGGTTGAAGATCAGTATGCGTCAGTGTAAGTGTAAAATAGCTTAAGGTTTGTGGTTAAAAAGTGAAGAAAAATTGTGTGTTTTGGCAGTTTTTAGTTTGGTTCTGCTGTGGAGGAGTAAGTCCAAGGTCAGTTGAGTGATAATACAACAGCAGCGCCGCTACTTCTTTCATGTAATACTTGCATACAGACGTCAAAGAGCCTCTGCTAACAAATAGCTTTTTAACTGAGTGGCACAAAGCCTTCAAGTGTACACTGTGATACCGAACTTGAAGAAACTCAAATGACTTTATCAACACGTTTGTATATTTAGCACTTTGTATATTTATCATTATATCCGTTGTTCCCATGGGAATATTACTACACAGTGTATGTGCCAACAACACACTCGTGTTTCACAGCCAGGATTAAAACAAACACCTAAGTGCCTCTGTCAAACCTCCTGAAGGTGCAATTAGACCGAAGAGTTGTAGTTTCTCTGCTGTGGGATCAACACAGCTGGCACGACGTGTTCAAATTGACCTGGAGTGGTGGGACTGCGTGTAAATAATGAAATGGGACAGTTTGTAATGTGAGGAGATCTTGGCAGAGGCAAAAACAAATGTTGAAAGTAATACCAAAAGAATAAAAGGATCAAAGAGCCTGTTTTGGCTGTTGATGCACCTCGTGGAGAGGGCTTCTTCTTGAATATTTGGCGGTTGGTGTATCCACACACAGAGAGGAGGTTTATTTCTGTTGACAGAAGAAAAATGTAACTACTCCCCCAGTCATCGCCTGGTCATTGTCATCAGACAATATCATCTTTCTACCGTCTATTCCATATAATATCGTGGTAAGAGTTGTCTTTTCCTGGTTTTAAAGGAGCATTACAGTAAAGTGATGTAATTTTCTGAACTACCAGATTACTGGTTCTGAAATTTGCATTACCCATGTAGTCATAACATCCACACTACTGATGAAGATACATCAAAAATCTCATTGTGTTTTAATTTTTGTCAAAATACCAAAAGTCATCCCTACAATATTGTCGCAACATCGATTTCAAGGTGTTTACAATATTCTAATATTTGATTTTGTTGCCAACTCCTGACATTTATAAAGTGCTTTTGAGATGATTGAGAATATTGAGATAGATATTGTGTCTTGCAATACATGCCCAGCCTGACTGTTGGTATTACTTTTTGTTTGTTTAATGTTATTTCTGCCATGACTTAACTTTCTCTTGGTTACATTTTTGTCACAAACTGATTAGTCATTCAATAGAAAATAAAATAGATTTTAATTGTTTTAGTCTTTTCTCTTTTTTTTTTTTCAAAAATAACAAATATTCCCAATTCCCAATTTTGAGGGTTTGCTGCTTTTCTCTTTCATAAATCATTTAAACTGAGTCATATTTAAAACGGCTTTAGGAAGTAGCATTGGACATTTTTCAATTTTTTTTTGTAGAACAAAAAAATAATTAATTCATCAAGAAAAGAAAAATTGCAGCTCCTCATTTCATTTGTGACTCCTTATTTAACTATGATATTTTCTCAGTAGTTGAATAGTTTTCTCTTTCCTCTTGTCTTTATTTTCTCACTTTAAATTCGGGGACTAGCGAACATAATTGTGTTGACTCATGACTAAACTGAATTAGAGTAACATGTATATAGCTGAGTTGAAACTGGTTTATCATCAGGGCTTAGCAGAACTGCAGAATTTGTTGAAATTGCAAAATGGCTGCAGAGATACGCTGACGTATCATGTTCTCTAGATGTAAGAAAATGTGTTTTAATACAGACCCCAACAAATGTCGCATCATCATGACTTGTTGCTTGTTCAGTGAAAATGTAAATCGTACACAAAAATTCCCACTGGTTGTTTCCTGCCAAAATAATCACAATATGATTTTTATTTTTTTTTTTAAATTTAACCATTTCATGCAGCCAGAAGAATTAAACACAATAACAGGATCGGGATGAACAAAATAACAGGAACACTTTACAATATTAGCAATTTTCAACACATGACGGCAGCAAAACAGGACATGTTGTTTCTTGTGTAGTTAGCATTTGATGCAGTACCGGTATTTATTTGAATGTGTTCACCTCCTGAACAGCAGGAGTTTAACATCAAATCAACTTTGACCTGAGAAGCAAATCTGATCCTGTTACAGTACTTTAAGAAAAAAAGTGTCTTACATTAATCTTTCTTATATTAGTTTTTGTGTAGTCGTCATGTGTTTACTGTTTTGACCTCACCCAGAACCAGTCAGAAAAATGTTTGTGCATGTAAGTAATTTCATTTATTTCAGCACATAATTGGCACAGAGGGTCT
This sequence comes from Spondyliosoma cantharus, assembly GCA_900302685.1. Taxonomy (NCBI): domain Eukaryota; kingdom Metazoa; phylum Chordata; class Actinopteri; order Spariformes; family Sparidae; genus Spondyliosoma; species Spondyliosoma cantharus. The sequence goes on along the minus strand of OMLP01045052.1, from coordinate 55,101 downwards.
TGACACGTCGGTAGCTTGTAGCTTCACTGTGGCAGGTGTAGCGTTACAGGCAGGTTTGGAGGGTTCTGGCTGTCTTTAATGTGCTAAACAGTCTTAGGACCCGAGGACAGGTGCTTTGTGGTCCTGTCACCCTTCTGTTTCTGCAGTAATAAATGACCTGCATACCTCTGCTGGCCCTGTTGAATATCAACTATCATCTCCTCACCTGCACGGTTGTCTTCTTCTCTGTCCCCCACTCTTTGTATCTCCCTTTCTCTTTCACTCGCCTTTCTCTTCTACCCCCCTCTCACATCTGTCACTTACATGTCTTTCCACTTTTCCTTTTCTCTCAATCACTCAGTGCTTGTTATTCCCCTTTTCCTAACATATCTTCCCTTTTTCTTTTGCCCTCTAACGCATCCCTTCCGTGTCTTCTCTCATTTCAGTTTTATTACTTGAAACGATTGAGAATGACGACATCGGGAGGAAGACCTTGAAGATCACAGATTTCGGCCTGGCCAGGGAGTGGCACAAAACCACGAAAATGTCAGCTGCAGGCACCTACTCCTGGATGGCCCCTGAAGTCATCAAGTCATCTCTGTTCTCCAAAGGCAGTGACGTCTGGGGGTAATGACAAAACAGCACAGCACACACAGACCCAAGAATGAAAAGTCTGCTCTTTCCCATTTCTCTAACATTTTTACTTTGTTTAATCCTCTGTCTTTTCTTTCCCTCCACCAGCTACGGTGTCTTGCTGTGGGAGCTGTTAACAGGGGAGGTGCCATACCGCGGGATAGACGGCCTGGCTGTTGCTTACGGTGTCGCAGTCAATAAGTTAACTCTACCAATCCCCTCCACCTGCCCTGAACCCTTCGCCAAGCTCATGGAAGGTAAATTAACAGAAGAAGATATGCCTACATGATGTTTTTAGGTTGTTGTTTTTTTTTAAAGTAATTTCGGGATGTTTTTTTTTATTGCTGTTTTATTTGTCTTCTGCATTACGACTAAATCCCTGAGGAGACGAGTTGTTACTTTACAATCTTATTGAATATGTATAGTAATGCATTACAGATTACACTACTTGTGCGTTACTTAAACCAAAGTAATAGCAGAAGTACGACTAGGCAGCATAAAATGGAAACGGGTAATAACCCTAACCCTTCCAAAACAACTCATCAGCAAAAACTGCCTGTTTCTATAGCTAATGTTAATACACTTGAACGTAACTGTACACACAGGCATCTTTGACTTAAGGTAAAGAGTTAAATTCTGCTTCACAGTATGTGGTTGGCAGTGGAAGTAATGCAAACTTTTTCAGGACAGATTTTGTGGAGAGACACATTCTGGCTCTTAGTTTGTGCTTCTAATTATGTTGTTTATTTGTTGGGATCATATATAAAAACATGCATTCAAAATATACATTAATCATTACAGTCCACAAATATCATCAAATTTGTACAAACAAACAAAAATAATAACACATAACATTGTAGTCGTTACAGTCCACACAAATGTTGTCAACAACATCGTTTGTGAGTGAGATTACTGATTAATGATGTAATTACTTACATTAACAGATAAAATAATGTTACTGTCATACACATCTTAATTATGCCGTAAAAGTACTGCAGTAATTACATGAATTGCTGAGTAATTTCTTTTGCTCATCGTTTTTTTTCAACCAAAGCTTAATGTAGATTAAAATGATACTCGCTGTTTATACGCTGATGACCGTGTTCATGTGTCTATACATTGCAATGTGTGTGTCCAGAGTGTTGGGACCAGGACCCCCACGTGCGACCCTCCTTCTCCTGCATCCTGGAGCAGCTGTCGGCCATCGAGGAGGCGGTGATGGCCACCATGCCCCAGGACTCCTTCCACAGCATGCAGGATGACTGGCGTGTGGAGATCCAGGAGATGTTTGATGAGCTCAGGACCAAAGAGAAGGTATATTTTCAGTACATGTAACGTGCTCCCTATTCTTTTTTTTTTAAATTATCGTTGTCTGCGCTTTTATTTTTTTTTAGTGATGATACACATTGACTTGTCCGTTATTTAAATGAGATGCAGGATCACTTGGGACAGCTTCGACGGACTAAAACATTTAATTGGTTACTTTCAGTGGACAAGCTAATCGCGCAGTTAACAAAACAAAGCCATTAATGCCGAGTTGCTTTAGTGTACTTCCCCTTGTTAAGACCTTAATCTGCTTCCTGTATAAGTCTCCCGCCGTTGGCTTAAATAGGAGGGTTAATTAGTGTTTGTAGAAACAGCAGGATCAGCACACAGAGCTGTGTCGATGAATGGTGAACTGAATGACACGGATACTGAAAACTCCACAGGTGCAGGTGTTTTTTGAGAGATTTGTTTTGTGCCTTTTGTTAAATTATTTCCTTTTTTCCTACCTGCCTCTGTCAGTGCTAAACCATATTTTTGTACCCTTGTGTTATATATTGTCCAATCAAAGAAATTCACATTCAGCCGTTCCCTGTCCTGTAATCTGCACCACTTCACTATGACAAAACTCTTTTCAGGTTAGTTCTGTATGTAAAGTTTTCATAAATCAGAAGAACACCATGTCACCCAACATTTTCCCATCGTAAATGTTCATGAGATTCTTACGTCAGCAGATTTCCTGTAAACATCCCACAGTAATCTGTGTCGAGGTGGGTGGCTGGAGGGGCTTGACTGTAAAGCTGCTTTATGGAAGTCATCCAGTAAGGATTATTATTACTCAGCTGAGTGCAATTAGAGAGAAAACAGAGGGAATGAAGAAAGCTAAAGAGAGTCATGTCTCCTCCCTTGGCTTACTCTGTGTAACACAGCCTGAAACAGCAGGCAGTAATCTCCTGAACTTGTAATAGACGGAGTTATCTAATACACTGCTAACACTCCCACCTGTTTTTATAAATGTCTGTTTGCAACCGCTTTTCTCTTGTTGGAAGGGAATTATAAGATGTACTTCTGTTTGTTTTTCTGCAATCCATATTCTCTTTTCTTAAAAGGTAATAGTGTAGAAGCTCTCATATCACATAACAAGGTCATGTGTTGATATTAGTGTAAATTCATCCTTTGAATGAGTAATTCTCAAACTTTTTCGCACTAAGGACTCCACACTAATTAAACACCACAGACCCTCTTTTGGTCTTGTCCCAGGCCCCTCCATCTTATAGAACGGGGTTTAATATTCCCTATTCGTGGGTAGACTATCCAACACTTTGGAATTCAGCCTCACTATAAATGCTTGGCCGCCACAAGCCAGTTATCTAGCAGTAACTTTGCTGACACCTCCTGCTTAAAACCTAAAAAGTCATAGGGATTGTGAGGCCCCCGCTTTAATGGTCTGTATTCATACTGAAAATGAACATCAAGTGAGCTTTTGCTTTTCTGCAACACTGGAGGTTTCTGTCCTCCCTGAGCTCATCTTAGGACACCTGCGTTACCGTTTGTTAGGTGTAGACTTTTTCTTTTAGGTGTTTTGTTAAAGAAAGTATGAAACACTGACCAAAACAGTCATACATTCTGTTTTTGTCTTACTCAACTATTTCCTCTTTTGCTGGTGACCCTCTTGAAGGACCCCAATGTACCTCACTCTGTTTTGATGAAGCTATCTGAAACTGGCTTCACTGGAGCAGAAGATGGTCTGTCACACTTTCTAACTGAGCACCTGCCAAGTATTTATTTTTCTCCATTTGGCTAATGTAGATTTTCAATTTCAGATAAGACAACCGATGCACAATATCCATAAACATCAGCCTTCTCTCTAGCTCTCTCCGAGTGTACCCAAGAGATTACGACCACAGAAGTCTGTCTGCTAATTTAAGCATGTATGTATCTGGTTCCTCCAGGAGCTACGTTCCAGAGAAGAGGAGCTGACGCGGGCTGCCCTCCAGCAGAAGTCTCAGGAGGAGCTGCTGAAGCGTCGCGAGCAGCAGCTGGCAGAGCGGGAGATCAACGTGCTGGAGAGAGAGCTCAACATCCTCATTTTCCAGCTCAACAAAGACAAGCCCAATGTGAAGAAGAGGAAAGGCAAATTCAAACGGTCCCGCCTTAAACTGAAGGATGGAAACCGCATCAGCCTGCCCTCAGGTGAGTGAACAGATGTCTTGAACGTGGTCCTGTAGAGAGCATTTATACTGTGTTGAACATTTTATGAAGGAAACATGTTGCTGTGTAATCTCTAACTGTGTAAATGTTTTGTAGACTTCCAGCATAAGATCACCGTGCAGGCGTCACCTTCCATGGACAAGAGGCGAAGCCTTCATAGCACCAGCTCCTCTCCTCCCAGCAGCCCCACACTCATCCCCCGACTACGAGCCATTCAGCGTGAGTTCACCGTTTGTTTGTTTCTCCACGTTCACGTTTTTCGAAGTCTAATGTCTGATTTTGTCCGCCACATCTGTTACCGTATTCTCGTAGATCTATGTTTTATGTAATTGGCTTGGATAAAATGAAATCGGCTTCTTTAAAAACATAATGATTCTGAAGAAAAAACATTGTCTCTTAGAAATTGAACTGGGAACATGGAGACATGTCTTTCATAACAGTGTCTTTCACAATGACAAGAGCTGTGTGACCAAAAGCTCCAGAGCCACGAGCAGTCAGCCAGTTGTTTGAACAGTTGATAATGTTGTTAGTCGCGGACCAACGCCCCTGCACTAACTGGAACAAATTCCTCTTGAGCATTTCATGGTAGGTCCTAATATTCAGACAGAGGGTGCAGATCGTCGCTCAGAAACACTTATGATTAAACTTTAATGGATGAATGTATTGAAATGGTGTCAAAAGATACCACACAGCTTCCTTTAAATCTGGAGAGAGACGTTCAGAAGCATCTTTAACATTTACAGAATCAGAATAAGTGTATTTACTGCTAATTGTTTAGGTCCCAAGTGTCCCAAGTATATATGTCTTAAAAGGTGTTTTGAGTAACAAGATTACAAAGATGTGTTTATTGTTTAAGAGCGAGATTTGTTTTCATAGAAACACACAGATATGAACAATACATGAAATAAACGTTTGATTAGGGATCATGCATTTCAATATGGATTGACTTATAAGGAAAAGCTAATTATTAAATAGAAACTTTTTAAATGTTTTTAACAGCCATAAGATTTTCTTAGCTGAGGACAGTATGTTTGTCCCAGGAATGTTTTTTTTTTTTACATCATACACATAAATACATACACTCATGGCCTTACATTTGGTTTTAGTTGCACCGCTACCTTGAATAAACTTGTGATAATGTAAGTACACAACTCAACAAATGACATAACAAAGGTCTGGTTGTTTTTTTTATACATTTTGATGCAGAATTAATACATATTATACTCTCAAGTTTACCGTTTCAGTGCACTGATGTCATTTCATACATTAAAGTTTATTGTTTAACTGTTAAACATCTTTGTCACAAGTGTTCTATAACAACATTTGAGGGTCATTGCAAAAAAATGTGTTTAGGTCGATATGTGTCGACATTTTGGTATCTGCTCCAAATATGGAGCATCAGTCTGGCTCTAGCAAGTTTCAGACACATATGTACACGTGCTTCCAAATAGATGCATCCCCGCATACAATGCTGATAAATGTTTTCATCATAAAGCTAATGTTGGTCAGAGGTAACGTATATGTTTCCCTCCTCAGCGACGTCCTATATGCAGAGCTTGCATGTTTACGAACAGGATGTTGATCTGACCAGCGAGCTCACAGCCCACTGTGGGCTCAGGAGGAAAGGCAAGCGATTGGCTACCCACATGCAGCGTGGGTGTGGCTAACAGCACCAAATGCTGCATGTGATGTTTGGCTAACTTTGACGATTGAAAGGGTTTGGTGCCTCAAAGCTTCACGTCAGTGGGGATTGTTTGCGCTGATTGGCGAGGTTTCCTTGAAGTGTGGATTATAACAGGAGTGTGGTGTTTGCTGCTGGTTTAAATTGTTTCACAGGTTTCTGCTTTACCTGAAAATCAAACTAGCAAGTGACCATGATGAGGTTTATGCCACAGACTCGGGCCAATGTGCCGTTATATTATTATTATTATCATTATTTTTAATAAAAAATACTAATTTTTATGAGAACTTTGGCCCGAATCTGTTGCCTTGACATCTTTAAATCTGCCTCTCCTAACAGCTTCAAGATGACTAACACACACTTCTAAGAAGCTATTTTAACAACAGCATTTTGGGTATTTGTTCCTGATTTTTGATTTTACATTTCCAGAAATTAATATATATTGGTGATGATTAACACCATTCTGGAGAAAGATCACTACCAGTGATTTTGCTGGTGACAAAATGCCTTTAAATAATCCACTAGAAGTTCTTTTATTTCCTTGAAAGGGCCGACTGCAGTTGTTTGAGTGTGTGGTAACACTTGTGGTCACTGTGTTCACAGTTACTCAAGATGAAAGCAACCGTACGTGGGGCCGCAGCTCCCTCTTCAGGCCAGAGGAGTTTGATGATGTGAAAAAGGGAATCAAGAAGAAAGGAAGGACCTGGGGTCCCAGTTCAGTCCAGAGCAAAGAGCGGCCTGCTGCTGCTGAGAGGTAGAGT
>OMLP01045052.1:19098-31036 GCA_900302685.1 Spondyliosoma cantharus | reverse complement strand
GCCTACTGCTAACTGTAGCTGCCGTTAGCTAGCGAGCTCAGTTAGCCGTGCAGCTAGTGGTCACATTTAGCTGACTGGGAGCTCGGAGTGCCAGGGGAGTGAGTGTTGGGGTTTACTTCTTGAGGTACAAAATGGCCACAGCGCCTCCTGAACTCTAGAGGTGCTACATACATTTACCCTAGACGCATAAAACCTCCCCTGAGGTGAAGGAGGAGGGAAACAATCCTCTACAGATCTGTACTGCTGTGTTCACTGAGCAATATTAGCTTTTTTGTGGTGATCAAATCAAATCTAAAGGACTTTTATCAAATCCTAAACCCGCCCTAAATATCCCATTTCACTCACACACACAAAATTGTCACATTAAGAAAGTTAAAGATTCTCCAACTTCTGTTTTACTGTAAAATACAGTAGTGCAAATAAGCAACAGAACATTTGCACATACACAGTGATTACAGTATTTCGACCACCCAGCACAGTAACTGATCGCTGCATGCATCCCACAGATGTATAGATGTTACAGCACGACAGACATGCATGACACAGCATGTAGGTAACAGGTATCACCACAGTTGCTAATATGTTGCGTATCCTTAATAGGAGCTCAAGCATTAGGAGTTTAAAAACTTTAAAATGCTTTACTTAACGTTTTCTTGATTTGGCAACAATGATGCAGCTAATGAGCTATTTACAAAAGAAAATTGGTGCAAGAATATTTCCTTTCTTGACATTTTGAGAGGTTATTTTGTTCACTTATCAGAGTAGAAGGCAAAGTAAGCAAACTTGCTGCTGTAGGATTATCACCTCTTGAGTTACAAAGTGATAATACGAGTCAGGACGGGTCAGAGCTAGTTTGTTGCACATCTATATGTATGTGCATGCATTTTAAGTCCCGTTGGACAAAAGTTGAATAGAAATGAGTTATTAATACATGGAAAATATTACCACACTAACAGCTAACAGTCTGAAATGATTTGGCAATATTTACATTTATCTTAGGCCATTTAACTGGCACAACTAGAACGTATTCTGCAGAGGCTGCTTGTTGTGCTGATTTGACATATTAGTCTAAATAACAAGAAAACTGTAACTGATGTCAAGGAGCACTAAAGTAACAAGAGGGATGTTCCTGATTCTGATTCTACTTGGCGTTGACACGGGCCGACAAGAACACAACACAAAACTAATAGTTGTAACCAGGACTCCCCTGCAAGTCGTCGTTGAGATAAAATACCAGCAAGGTTGCAGGAATGCAACATTCAATGTCACACCCGGTACAGCTCCACCCTCAGCCACGGTAACCTTCAGCGTTTTCGCCTTGTCCCATGTCCACAACCACCGGACGTTTTTCGTAACCGTGGTCAGCTGCATCAGATGATTCTGTCACGTCATCTTCCATGTTTTTGCCTGGCATGTAAGATTCTTCACGATTCCCTACCTCTATGTCCTCACACACGCCTTCATCTGTGTTTGACACTCCTTCTTCGTTCTTCCCGATCCGCAGTCGGTGTTCAGGCTCAGCAGGGACAGTAGCAATAGGTGTGAATTCTTCCTCTTCTGGAGTAAGCAGTAGAGGTGTGGGTGAGGCAGGCTCCACATCTGGCACAATTATCTGGTCTTCAGGCAGTGGCAAGACCAACTGCCTCACACGACCGTAGAATGTCTTTAAGGCAAAGAGAATTTGTTAGATTATTAGTTATTTCCATTTAAATGAGGCTGATAAAACCAAACAGAGTTGGACATACATACCATAGAGGTTGGGGTAGAACTGGACGGTTTGGTCTTCTTTTTGTACACCATGAAGAAGATAAAGCCAAATAAAAGCAAGGCCAAGAGGGCGACCCCGATGAAGATGAAGGCGAAACCTGGATGAAACGGATACATTTTGTAAATACATTTACAGACAGACTAGCAGCCAAGAATACACACAATGACCAAATAAATCTTGGTCTCTGATTCACTGTGGCTCTTGAAGGAAGGGGTTTTGTTACTGCAGTAAATTAAACACATGACAAAGCATGTGAAAGTGCCAACCAATGATGAGGCTCGATACGGACCCCGCTGCTGACTGTCAAACTTTAAACCTGATGTCTGACCTGCTCTTATCCACACACCTGACTGTACCTGTCTGCTTGTCACTACGTATACAAATGTCTAAACTTAAATACTACCTTGCTGTGTAAACTGTGCCGCCACACACCAATCAGGCTGCATTGATGGGACGATCAAAGATTACATCGCAATACAAAAAACACATTCAGTTGATCGTGGTGAAATTTCATTTAAAATCTCAGGATTTCTGCAGGTTTGAACAAGCTAATAAGACTTTTTAAGACCTTTTAAAGACCATTTTGAACTAAATTTAAGACCTACACAAAGTACGAAAAAGTAAGGGAAAATGTGGTCCCTGAAATGCTTTAAAAAATAACCAAATTTATTGCCATTCACAGAGCAACTCAAACTATGAAGAATGGAGTGAGTGAGTGAGTGTCAGGGTTATTATAGTTTTTACATTTCATTAGTTTTTATTTGAATTGAGTTTTTTTTTATTTCAGTTTAGTTTGAATTAGTTTAACAAGTGATTTAAGCAGTTTTAGTTTAGTTTTTATCTGGGAATTTAATTGAATATAGTTAACTATAATAACCCTAGACATGCTTTTTAACGTTGGAGTTGAGCCAAAGATGGTTTGAATGTCGCTTGACTGCCAGACGGCAGAGGAGGTACAGAGTTCGGGTCGAGCAGAACTGGACAAAATTGACCGGCAAGTGCTGACGAAGGCGTCCAAAAGTGTGTAATAGCGTAACTTCGCTGAAGACTTTTAGAAGCTAACTGGTGTTTTTCCAATTGTGTGTGTGACACCAGCACTTTCACACCAAGTGTACCCAAGTTGAGGGTCCTCTAGCAGATTCCGCAGTCTAAGTCTTTCTGGAACTGGCAAAGTGTACGGTGATAAATTCCAACCGCGTTGTTGGCAGAATTCCACTTATGTTCCTGGATACTTCAGAAGAGTAGTCAAACAAACGGAGCTGACTGTGAATCTCACCAACACATTTCCTCAAAACAAAAAAGGCGATGACTGAAGCGGTAAATGAACGTACATATTTGAAACCTAACTAAATGTAATTTAAGACCTATGTCTTGCAAAATATGGACGTATTTAAGATTTTTAAGACCCCACGGAAACCCTGAATCTAAACATTAGAGTGATACCAGTATGTTTTAGCGTAACTTTAGTTGTTAATTTGATGATTATCAGACAATATCATGAATCCCAATTATGTTGGACAGGTGTGGTCCCATGCCTATCCATGTCTGTCCAGACTCATAACATGCAGCGTTGGGAGTAACGCGTTAGTGCGTTACTCCCAATGCTGCATATTGTATGAGTATAGGCTACAAAGTAAGGCGTTACTGTAATTCCACTACTCTTAGGCCCCGTCCACATGTACCAAAACTATCTTTTTTTCCTCCATCTTCCTCGGCACCATTTCAAGAATATTTGCATACATGCGGATCCACTGAAAATGAAATGAAATGTTTTCGGATTTTTCCACCCTGAGACCCGTTTTCAAAAAAGTGCGTTTTCAGGCGCTGCGTTTCCAGGATCCTTGTGGACAGTCGGCCAAAACGATGCAATAAATGTGCGTTTCCACTAAAGAGCGTTTTCGTCTGGACGGGGCCTTAGTGAGTCCACGTGGACAAATTTCGCCCCGGCGCTGATAATCTTCTAGAGGTAGTATCAGAGGCACAGTGTTGGCGAGCCAAACCAGTGTGAGTGGATAAGCCGGCTGCGTGTATCAAGGACGTTCTGATAACTACACAGGTCCCTCACTCAACTAAATAAAGAGAAATGTCCCACAAAGAAACGTTACATGACCAAACAAAAGTAACTTAGTAAGTGTCTTTGGCAACTTATATGAGGAAAAAAAAACAAAGATATATGCGGCGAAGCGCCTGTCCTACCGCCTGTCCTACCGACTGTCCTACCGACTGTCCTACCGACTGTCCTACCGACTCTTCGTCAAATTTCTGTCAGAAAAACAGCATCTGTCACCAGCAAAATACTTTTACTCACCCAGAGTTCGTGTTATAAAAAAATCACCGTGACGGTGATTACTTCCAACCATGACTTCAGTGAACTTTCCCCCAGAAAACAGCCTCCCTCCCCGCGAGTGACAATTTCAGACAGTGTCCAGTTTACTGATGGTAATTATGTAATTTAGAGCGAAAAACTTAACTTTGACACTTTCGAGGATGTTTGGTGGGTCAGGATCTCAATCGCTTTCTGTGTGAATTACACAGCGGTTCGACTTTAAGATGCTTTGCTCTGTGTGAATCACCGTCGGCGGAGAAATGGTGAACCGCCACTGCAGCAATAATGCAGCTTCTCTGTGTGAAAGGTGCTATAGACTCAACAGCTTTACTCTAAACTCATTACTTTCCACCAACAGCCAACAAACCACAAGTCTTCAAAGCTGACATGACAGCTTGAGTTTTGTGTATCTCAACAATCTTAACTGGAAAAAAGACACAAAAACAACAAAACAAAATGAGAGAAAAAAGAAAATGTACTCAACCTTTATCGTTTTGTGGTTGGTCTATACGCTCGGCGCAGTACGACTGTGTCGCTTTAACTTGCATTCCATCAATCAGGCCATCGACCTTCAGACAGTATTTCTTCTGTGAATGATTCATGAGGATGAACTTATCCTCACACACACTGTCATAACAGAAGAACTTCTGATCCCGCTACACATAGAGAGAGAGAGAGAGAGAGACAGAGAGAGAGAAACAGAGAAAGAGGCTTTGTTTCAACTGAACTTCACAGTGACACAGGCAAGTCATTTGTACGCATTTTGCACCAGCACCCATATAATGGTTTTGCAGTTTTACTCCCAATAATACATTTTCATACAACATCAGGAGAAAGTATGACGGAGTATTAGTTACATGGGTAAACTGAGTCTGCAGCTCATTTCCTCTGCAGTTGTTTCATCAATGTTATAACAAAGTTCAGAAGAGAAGAAACTGTGTGAAGTCCAACCTGGCCGTCGATCACAACGCTGTACTGAAATTCAGGTATTGGTTCGCCGTCTCTTCTGTTCATTTTACCACTGGTAATGTTATAGTTGTACAACAGCCAGGGATGTGTAAAGCTGAACCTGACGTGGTTATCCTGTGCAGTGACGTTCACCGCTGGAAAGTCCATAAAGCCTGGAAATAAACATGGACATGACTTGAATCTCGACATCATGCTGGGGACTACGACATATGGAGATGAACAGCTAACATTGAATCTGATATGTTACAGTCTGAGTGAATTGGTATAGAAGCCAAAGAGGTAATTGTTCTGCGCTTGTTACAAATGTATTAAGTCATTATTTTGTAACTCAAACTTGTAGTTTGCATCCCTCATAAAACCCTTGCATTTGAACTAATTCATTACAAATTTAAATGTCCTTAACATAAACTTGGTGAATACGGACATCACTACTCACATATCCGGTCTGCTGGAGACTCCTTAAAATAGCTGAATTTGATTCCACCAGTAGGAGCACTGACAGACTCATTCTCTCCGATCACAGCTTTGACACTGGTGAAGTAGTCATTTGTTAAATCAGATGAAAACTCAGCTTGGAGGTTTGGTGGGTCCACCCAAATCACCTGAGGACGACTGGGGAAACAAATAAGGCGAGGGAAGTTTTGTCAAGACAAAAAATAAGCACATAACCCTGATGATGTCCTTTATGAGTTATCTCATAATTATCATATCTCATAATTGAAAGATGTTAGTATTTGACCCTTGGGGTCAAATTAAAGAGCTACATTTATGAACAATCCAGAGGAAGTATCAGAGCTGCAGCAGAGGCAAGAGGCAAAACTTTAACTCTTGTCTGTGTCTCCTTCCACTATTGTGTTGTTGTAGTTACTGTCTCTGGAAACTTCTATTGAAAAATCTCTGGGACGGTCAGCCCCCGGCCGACTATGAACAGATCACAACGTTATGATGTGTACCGCCACGCTTCTTTTGGATCTGCAGCTGTACTTGTTGCTGCTGTCTGCATTGACAAACTGTTGTGGCTTCACGCCGGAGCTGCTTGGTTCAGTGTGAACAAGCAAAGGTGGAAAAATGGTGAGACTTTGCTGCAGCGAAAATGGGAACTCGCCTATTTGCCTATGTGTATTCTGTATAGCCAAGGCAGTGATCCAGGATTATTCAATTATCTGAACTGTTTAAAGTAGACACCATCTTAGACAAACACAGATATTTAGCTGGTCATGTGTAATTTGTATCTAACCTCGACACTGAGCCAACAAAGACTCTGAATTTAAGCCCCGGCAGGAATTTCTCGTAGCTCCATTTAACGATAACAACGTTAATCCGGTTGTGGCAGTGCAGGGTCACGTTGGTCGGCGGCTCCACTGTGGAAACACAAACACAAACGTCAGTCTGCAGATATTCTGAGGCATTCACAGTTTAAGCTGAACGTCCCCAAACGTCAAAATGATCAAATTATTATGAGACCGGTAATTGTTATGCCATAGGTGAATCTCCTCGATCCCCTTTTTCAATTACAGTCATTGACAGACTCTCAGCTCAACCTTCACTCTGCCCTTCCTGTGAGTTAGAGTCTGTAATACTCAGGGAGGACGGGTATCGTTAAGTGCCAGTAATCTGCCACTAGGGGGCACTGACACACAATATACTCCAGGTCAGTGGGACTGCAAGTTTTACCACATACAGACACAGTGGCCTACATCATTCTAAAATACACCAAGAGAAGAATGTTGTGGAATAGTGCAAATACAGATCAGTTTCTTTCTTTCTTTCTTTCTTTCTTTCTTTCTTTCTTTCACTCCTGCACAAGATTCTTTAATCTACTACCAGAAACTTGATGTAATTTTCCCTTAAGACTCGACTTAAAAACGGAATCTATGCACACTTCCTCCAATTCAAAGTAGCAGAAGCCCAAAAACAGGCAGCGATTTCCCCTTTTAACCCCTCAGTAAATGATCCTCACTTCAGTGGAGTCGATTACAGTTTTATTTAATTTCAGCAGCATTACGAGACTAAATGGCTCCAATAGCAGGGCAGATTGGAAAGCTGCTACCAGTTTGTTATCCTGTTCATGTTTACACAATCCTGTTACAGGAAGGACGTGCTTCATAGCTTTGCAGTTTCCACGCACCATAAGCACACGTTTTCAACCCCTGATTCTTCCGCTCACTTCCTTTTTTAAACAAAGAATCAATCCGCCAAGAGCTGCGTGCATGGCCCTACATTAGGCCAAATAACCTGTTGTAACTTCCCAAATATTGTTGAGTGTTGCCTCTGCTGCCATTGTCTTTTCAAAATAAAAGACAGAAGATTCTGTAGAAGCTGTTCCATCTTGTGAAAAATACTGCATTTGAAGGCAAATACTGTAATATTCAATATTATTAAACACAAACATAGCCTCTTGCCAATTTGAACTTTGTTTTTTTCAGAATAATCCCTAGAAAAACTAAATATAACTACTTCTTAATCTAGCCTTTTCATCCTTGTTATTACTAAAGCACTACTGGCAATGACCGTCGCCATGTTTACACATTTATCATGCAGGCAGCAGAAATGTTTGTTGCTTGTTTTCATGAGGCTGTCATTTTGCATGTGGGCATCGTTGGATTGGTAACAAAGTGAAAAGCAAATCCACTAAGCATCTGAAAAATCTACACCAGCTCAAACCAGGCATTATTAGATTACCACACTGAGGATATTTTCTCTTTGCTCGTCAAAGGTGCTACTTGCAAGAAATACTCGTTGAATAATGACGCTGATGAGAAGGACAGGAGAAGATGAACAACAGGCATAAAAGGTAGTTTTGTGTGTGTCACTCAAGACAATGAAGCTTTTTTGGATTAGTTATTAATCCACATTTCGGCGAGCATTCATGAGCAGGGCCGTAGCCATTAAAAAAAAAAAACTGAGGTCATGCCCCAACCACACACCAATCCCCTGAGCTAATTTTGAACACTATAGCATAAATCTGTATATTGTAAAGCATTTTGACAGCATGAATAATCACTTAGAAAACAGAAAATCAGCCAACTGCAGTGAAGCTGTTAAGGAAGAAGGAGGTGCTGTGTGAAAATTGAGTTGGCAAATTACGGTTTGATTTAAACTAATTTTTTGTTAATAAAAAAAGGATAACAACATTTCAGAATACATTAACAGTTAACATTTCTAAAAAAAAAAAAAAATAGACCTAGAAAAAAAAACTAAAGACAAGACCGTGGTGTTCTGTAGCTACAGGCCTGGTCACATGAGATGAAAAAAAGGTACATTTCAGTTTCATTTCCCCTGTGAAATAAGATTTACATGCAGGCACGTGACAGCATACGCCTACAGAAACACAGGGAAAGCACGTTGACATGAGAGTGAAAGAGAAATCACAGATAGCAGCGCTATGAACTGAAAAAGAAGTGATAACCGCAACAACAAGTTTGGTTGCTGAGGGCTGTCACCACAGGGTAGCTCTAGGCACACACACACACACACACACACACTTTCACGTATCTCGCAATTTTAACTTCCGTTTAGCTTCTCACACTTGGGTGGCTAATTTTGAAACAAAAGCTGAAAGTGCAAAAATATTTTGCTTGCTGAATGGAGAGAATATATTTGAACTTCCTCACCTCAAGTACTCAAATGACCCACCCATTAAATACTATCTGTGAAAGAATAAACAGATCCTGGAGAAAAGCCAACACTTAAACATACCGTCTAACAATGTTTCAATTTACTGTTTTCAAAGCTCCTTTACAGTTTTAATTTTAGGTCTATCTGCTGTCTAAAAACACAATTGGAGAACTGATTTTAATCATAACATTTCAAAAAGATCAACATTTTTGGAACAAGATCAACCCTCAAAACAGAAGAGTGGAAATTATAAGGACAAACTGAGCATGTTTGTATGTCTATATGTTTTCTACTGGAGTAAAGAAGGTGTTAAGTGTCAGCTTAAAAAGATTGCAAACAGAAGCAACAGTAGCGTTATGCCGACAGAGCACAAACCTCACATACACAGGAAGAAAGAGCAGATGCTATCAGAACTAAAAAACGAGGCCATTGGTGATGAGAGAGAGAGACACACACACACACACACACACACACACACACACACACACACACACACACACACACACACACACACACACACACACACACACACACACACACACACACACACACACACACACACACACACACACGATCAACTGATTAGTTGCTGCAGCTCAGAAGTGATAGTATGTCACGACTTCATCCGTTTGCATGGCAGTATTTTGATATTCATATCTTGATGTTAATACCTGAAGGTGTTTCCTTGTTTTAAGATTAATGTCTAAATTTATTGTTAAATTCATTGTTCTGATAATTTTATATTCTTATTCTTAGTACTTTTATGTTGTTTTTTTTCTCATCCCTGGTTGGCCTTGCAACTAATTGGATGATGCAACTGCAGTTTGCTTCTCCTGATACCTGCTGTGAGAACAAGAATTCAGCTCAACCACAGACACCGAAACTGGCACAAAACACTTGAAGTAGAAGTGAAAAGGAAACAAATGGAGGAGATGGGTGGGAAGATAAAGACACTGCTGCACAATGCAGACGTTTACAATCACAAGTTTCAAGAAACTGCTGAAACATTAAAGACTAAGTGAATGTCAAAATCGTGCACTGACCACTTTAACGTCAGTGCAGTGTCTCGGCCAAATAAACAGCGTCAGCCACAGATCTTTTGAATGATGATGCATGAAAAGCACAGAGTCAGGGCTACTAAATCAGTGAAAATAGGGAATAAATCATATAACCTTGTCACTTTAATCCCTGACGATTCCGAAAAGACATAGGGGAATTTCTGCATTGAGTTGTCAAAAAGTGACTAAACCTGTCATTACATATTTTGTTGAGTTGTGTATTCACATCGTCCCAAATGTTTCAAACTATTTTCAAACCCAGAGAAATCTCCAAGTTTATTCGAGGTAATGGTATCTTCCGTGCAGTCGCCTGACGCTATAACTTTTGGGAAAGAGTCAGAGAGTGAGGAAGGAAGTCAGCGAACGAGACTAAGCGTAACTTGCGTAACTAGCGTTGCCTAACAAAACATCACCTCAGATAGATTTTCATCAGTAATGGTGGTTTTAATGACGTGTTCCTCACCACAGTGTTTATTCGGCCCAAAGAGCGCGATTACTTCCCTGTGCATTAGGCGTAGACTAGGGAGTATCACCATGCATTGAGGGTGTGTGAGTGTGTCTGTAGCCACATTCACACTGCCCTTTCAAGGCGCAAATCTTGCACTGATATTCCGTCAAATAAAAATAAAAAATAAATGTCTCACAGTTCAACCCACAAGGCAAAGTTACAAGACCAAACAACAGTAATGTGGCAGCAGGTCAAGTCTTCACAATCCTATATAAGGAAAAAATACTGAATTTATACGTGTAAAAGTTGCTGCCTGTCCTACCAATTCTTCATCACATTTCTGATAAACGGGAATGAAGATAAATCCACTTTTGAATCCCAATAGTTAAAAAATAATTTCTGTCTGTAAACGTCCGATGTGACACCAGGCGTTTATTCCTCCACACGGTCTGGCTCTGCACCCGACTCCCTCTCAGAATTGGCTTAACTTAAAAATCGCTTGACAAAATAATTAATACACCTGCCAGACAACAATTACCCTGCATTCACAATAACAGACGTCTGGAACTAGCTCAACAGCTGTGCTTCTGTGCTGTGACATGCCAAAATGTCTGCTGTGGAAAAGGTCAATGGAACATTTAATTGTAAAATGTCAACTGTCCCAAGCTGCTACATGAGAACTTTGTAAATCAATAAGACCGAATCACAATGTTTGTTTGCAATAACTTCAATAACTATCTTTTTTATTGATGCTGTTTCAGAGTGTAAGCATGTTACTCATCCAAAATGCATGTTTGATGCCGTCGTATGTTATTAATAACAAAACTTTCACTAACGTTACTTCGGAGACCTTATTTATCTGATGGGCTGTTAGCTGAAGAAAATGACAGCTTGGGTTTAACCACACTAGCAGTTAATCCGAGATGTGATGTTGTGAAGTAGGGCTGTCACTTTTTATTCAAAGTTCGAATATTCATTGAAATGTGGGGGGGAAAAGTTCGTATTCGAATGTAATGACCTGTTTGAATTCAAAATGTACGCAAAAAAAAAACTCAGACCGTTTGAAGTAGTTCGCCTTGTGATCCAGCAGAGGGCGCTCTAAAACTTCACTCTCAGCTTGACCTATTGCACGCCCTATTGACCCTTGACCTATTAATTCAGCTAGTAATATTATGTTGTTTGCTACGAAAATGGAGGACACTAGCGAGAAAAGCCGTCCTGAGCGGACAATCACGACACCAAAGCACCTGAGAAGTAGTGTATGGAAGTATTTTGGGTTCTGAGCTGTAGATGGAAAATTAACTAACAAAGATAAAGCTGTCTGTCGACTTTGTACAAAGCAGCTGTCTTACTCTACAACGACAGCAAATCTGCGGACTCACCTAGCTTACAACCTCTTAAGCTAACGTTAGCAGGTGAGTGTACAACCTCGTCTGACTGCACTCGGCACACTCAGCTTCAGCAGGCCCCTTGCCAGCAGCTCGTAAAAATGCTGTCACCGACAAGATAGCAAGATTTATATGCAAGGATATGCGGCCCATTGGTATCGTTTCGGGATCTCATGATGGAACTGGAGCCTAATGTCGTGTGGTGTGTGTGTGTGTGTGTGTGGGGGGGGGTGATTTATGTATTCGAATAAATTGCGTGTCATTTGAAATTCGTTCGAACTTGATTTTTTGAAAAAGTGACAGCCCTACATGCCACATATGGGACGGATACAGTATGACACATGTACAGTCAGCCTGTTCTCG
>OMLP01045052.1:0-14942 GCA_900302685.1 Spondyliosoma cantharus | reverse complement strand
TCTCAATACTTGAGTGCTACTTCACTTTTTAAAGTTAATTTTTCTGCGCTCAGGTAGAGAATACAGGCATGTCCGACAGCTCTTGAATGCATCGTAACTGGAAGTCACCGGTTACCAAAAATCCCTCCTCATCCTGACAGGAATGACGTTGGGGCAGCATGTGGTTAATCTGATTTGTTAATTGCTACATATATAGATTATTTATCTATTTAAAAGACAATTCTATAAGTTTTTTCTTGCAAATGTGACTTCAAATGCAGAATTTTACAAAATGCAACTTTTGTCTCTGCTCTACTGTGCTGTGAGCATACTAGTGTGGGATTTCTATTTTCTTAAAAAGCCCTTCTGATAAAAAAATAAATATAAACGAAATGAACCACTTTTTCTGTCTGTTAATAAAAAGTACACTGTCTGTTGGATCCTCTATGATTCATGTCTGCTCTGATGGGAACAAACATAAAGTAGCCCAAGTTTGTACACTTGCATTTGAGGCTGAACTCAGTCTGCACTTAATGTGAGTTACAGCCTCCACTGTTGGATACTTCCCACATCCTGACGTCAGCTGGATGTGATTTTTTCTCCCCATCCCAGCCTCAGACTGACGCATTCACATATCAGCTCTTCAGCAGCAACTTGAGGTGAGTTTCAGACCAGAAAACCGGGAAACTTGCTGTGTGCTATCATTGACGACCATTTATAGTGTTTGTTTTTTTCAAAATGTGCATTTGTGTCCTGCGGTTAACTCCAGTAGTCTTTAAAAAGGCACAGACGGCCAAAACTGCTCTGAATTCTCATATTACGTTGTGCATTCCTGTGTCTGTGTTATGTAATAGAAACACTCTCGCAAATCTGTTCTTATAGAAAATGTTTAAAAGTGCGATAATGAGGCTGGATACAAATCCTGTAGGAGTCTGTGAATGGTCGAGACGGTGGAAGTGGTGAATGTACTGATTTCAGTGAGATTCATCGAGGCAAACTTAACCCCTGACACAGAAAAATGATTCAGTGGCTAAATGTTTGAGGTTTGAGTCAGCTCATGTTCAGATCCAGTCATTCCAAGTTAAGACAGATATGTGGTGAGACACTCACTTTTCAGGAAAGGGAAAAACAAGAAGTGGCCGTCTGAATCCTGTCACTCACCACTTCTTGTCCATCTTCCACTAATACTGATCCGACCATCGCCTGGTGGTGAAGCTCATAAAAACAAATTTTTAATGAAAAAGCATCAACAAAGTTTGTTTTCTATCTTTTAGATTCTTAAGCTCTTTCTATGTTACGTGGATCTATTTTTTGCTTCATGTCTTTCCTCTTAATGTCAACAAAAAGGTCCAGTGTTAGTTTAAGCAGAGATGTTTTTGAAGTTGAAGTCAAAATTGGGGTGAACTGTCTTTCTTGCCATAATGATGCCAGCTCTGTTAGCGTAGCTTAGCATAAAGACAGTAAACACTTGGAAACAAAGTTAGGAATTTGCAGGGCATCCAGTGCTGGACTATTTCTTGGCTTGTAACAGTAACCTCCTGAATCCTCTGCACGTTTCCTGTGTGTATTACATGTTATTGGTCATTTTGTCACCTCCAGACAGAGCTCAGCTTGCTGTTTGTTCCTGGGATAGGCTTGGCTAATCACCCACCTCCTGGGTATCTTATTTACTGACTCCAGGTCTGAGAAAGCGTTTTTTTCCAAAATGTCAAACCATTGCTTTAAAGTAACCAGTTCAACAAATCAGTTGTCCACGTCCTCCTGAGCTCCACATAGAAGCGTCTTCTGATCTGATGCCTCTGTCGACAGGAGGACACATTTGTCTGTGTCAAATCCGTCAAACATTACTGGTAAAAAAAAGAAAAATCCCTTTATGGTTAAGGTTTGTGAGGTTTAGCCACAAAAACAACTCTGTACATTTTTGGCAAAGATCATGTTTGGGTATAAATTGCTACCTTGTCATAGTGAAGAGAACACTGTCGTCCTGTATTCAATAACAAACACATGGTTGAGGTCGGGGGAGGATTGTGTCGAAGCTTTAAAAAAAAAACAAAGGTCCTCTTTTGCTATCGGCCTTTGTCACTTGAACATAAACATGTTTTTTGGATACTGGAGCAAACAATGCAGCTGTTCTTCTTGGGAGGGCTGTCTCAATTAGTACTGTACGATCCTGGAAATGAACTAAATAAAGGTCACACTGGTTCTCATCTTTTATGTGGTCCTCTCCCTGCCTGTAACACCCCACTCAATATGTCACATTATCACATGTATTCTCTAATGCAGTCACGGCAACAGAGTTGGGGCTTTATAACGTTCGTGATTTGCTCCCATGAGGAGGATGGAAGCTCTGGTTAACTTCACAGCAGTCGTAACTGAGTCTAATGGTGATACAGAGCCACGGCAAGAGACATGTTAGATGTTTTGGACTCAATTGAATTTGAATTGAACGCAGTGTAATCCACTTCTCTTCCGTTGGCGATACAAAATTTGCCAGGAAATATTCTGTATTTTGGCTCTCAACATACAACCCGTCTGTGGCTCTGTCAACCACACATATTTGTTTCTGCTAAAGACTAATCTTCAGGGCGCCAACAGACCCCTTTGTCAAGCCTAATCTAATATCAAACTCGACAGCCCTGAATCAGCCTACATTTTAAAACCACCCATAACTGCTTGACCATAATTCAAGCTCACCAGACCTAGCATCATCATCAGTTTGTACCCATTCATAAATACCAGCCCCTAAATACACCAGAATACTTAAATTAAGATCCATGCATTATGTCCTGAGAAAAAAAAAAATCTCACAATCATCAAGATAGTGAAGAAAACAACATGTATCTGTCCCTGAATCTGGATCTGAACCAAAGTTAATGAAGTCTATCCAGGTTTCATTAGTTTTTGTGTAATCCTCCTGACAAACCAACAAACAATGGACAGGAAACATAACGTCACTGGTCGATGTAGAAATGGGTCACAGATCAACAGAACAGCTTCATATTTTAGAGAGGCTCGATGAACACAACCACAAATGCATTTGTAAGAAACGGATTTGGTGCACTAATGAGTATTTAAGGCAGCGGGATGATGTACATGGCATTACTGTGAATCAAAATGAACTATGGAACATAAAAATAGCCTCACAGACGATACTTGATGGTGTGATTATGGGTTTTGCAAACATAAGAAAACACAGATCATCATTAGTCTCATCCTACAAGCACATCTGACCACCGAATGCACATAACCCTGCATTCATCTTGTGAGTTTAATGAGTCTAATAGATCCATTTAACATTTCTTCATACAGCTTATCTACTGCGGCATATTTCAAAACAACGAAAAGAAAAGAACCCAAAAAGCCCCTATGAACTTCCCAGAACCGCTGGTGGGTCAGTAAGTACAAACTCAGCCAGTGCGGCCAATGTTCAAACCCGCAAAACTGTGTTTTGAAATCCAGCAAAGATCCCAAATTTCTTCAAAGATGCCAGGATGAACTTGGTGTACAAATGTTACACAAGCCACCGTCAATTCCAAAATCATGGCATCTGAACTATTTCACTCAGATTAAACACCACAGAGCTTCACTGAAGAGCTGAAACAAACCGGCACAGAATACATACGATCCTGCCAGGCATGCGAAATAGGAATTTTCCAACTTTAAGCCAATGTGAGAAAAGTGGACGTTAAATATACTGAAGATGATCATTAACTTCTGTTTTTAATGTCGCACAAGGCCAGAGGAAGAATGTGGTGGTCAACTTTGCTTCAGAATGAGGCAGAAAGTAATGTTCCCGGTCTGATATTACTGCCAAACCAGAAAATCGCCCTGACCTTTGTAAAAGCCGAGGTTTCAAAACAATGTTTTCCCTGGAATCTCGTGGCGATCTCCACAGTTATAATTTTCTAAATGTGTGTTGTGTGTGTGTGAAATTCAATGTGGGCTGACTGTGCCAAACAATGTATCCCTAACTGTAGTGCAGGAAGAACACACCCATCTCAGACTCAGTGTGTGTGTGTGTGTGTGTGTGTGTGTGTGTGTGTGTGTGTGTGTGTGTGTGCGTGTGTGTGTGTGTTTGTGCGTGTGTGTGTGTGTGTGTGTGTGTGTGTGAGAGAGAGAGAGACGGACAAATTGCTGATCCAAACCAGCTGTCAGTGTGTCCACATCCCCTCTCTCTTCACATCTTGGTAAGAAAATACTTAATAGATGAGAAACACACAGGGGAGCGACCTCGGAGTGTTTGACTCCACGTGTGCGAAAGTTGACCTGAGCTGAAAGAGGGCTGGGTTACTTCATGACCCGACCATTTTATTTTCTTATAATCACCCAGTACTCAGCAAGAATACTCAGAATTCAGAGTCACGCCCCTTCTGGTGGACCTCCTGGGACCTTATTCCTGGAAAACGTCCGCCATCCCAGTGTGTCATTATTTGACGAGTTGGGTTACAAATAGGACCTTTACACTCACAAATCTACAGCAATGCATATAATTCTAAGCACTCAGTGTTCCACATATCTCTAAAAAAATCAACCTTTCACAAGCTAAGAACATAAAAGCCTTGTTTTCAACTTTGTGTCGGTGCAGTTTCAAAATAGTTTGTTTTGTTCAAGAAGAAAGAGACATTTTCTAAACCCACAAAGGAACGCTCAATCCTTCAGTTCATTCGAAAAGAAAAAATCACATTCAAAATCTGTTTTTTTTATCAAATTCTGAGGTTTTCACTGGACGGGGACGATAGGAAAACTAAAAAAGTAAAAGTAACTAAAGTGTTTTTGCATCTGAGAAAAGCAATGGAAATACTCATGTGAAGTACAAATACCTCAGTAAATGTACTTTGTCACGTTCAACCACTGCAAACGTTTCACTCAGTCATGCAGCATTTAACTGTTAATGGAAGTTACAGTCTCAAGTTAATTCGGTATTGTATTGTTGATGCAAAACAAGTCAGCGCAACATGGAGCAAGCTCACACCCGCTCCCTGGGGGCAGTCAAGAAGTCAGGCAGTAAATAATTTACTGGATTAAAAAGACACGATGAGACATGTTTAAACAAAGGATGGAATTACAACATTAAGTCACTCCTGGAGAACATCGAACAACAGAATCAATATCCAGATCCTTTTTCTTAAAGGGGAATTCTGCAGATTTTGCACATCAGTCTTTTGACAGGAAGTAAAACTGCATGTATGAAAATAAGTAAGTCTACCAGACCGCTGTAGCGCGCTACATAATCTCCACAGCGGTCAATACATGTATTAAAAATCACTGAGGATGAAAAGGCAATAAGGCCAATGATTATTTCTATGGAGGTCCTCGTGTAAAACCCATAACACACACTTCAAAATAACAGCCAAACAACGACAACAACACGGTAAGCAAGACAAGGCAATAAATATATGAATAGGAAAAAAATCAGGTGTCAGGACGGTCATGTCATGTCAACATGCTTGTGTTTTTGTTTTCATGAGAATATACCATTTTTATTGAACTACAGTGTAATCTGTAACTATTTCTCTACTGTCCCAAGAGAAACACGAAATAACAATCAATACATTAAGAGACAATAAACAAAATATAAAGCACATTATGTAAAAAATTTAAAAAAAACAGAGATAAAAAAACATTGGGGGGAAAAATAACATACCAGTCTCTCTGACCGAAGTATCGGGTCCATTTGCATTGTGGGTAATAAAGAATAAACGGGACGACATCTCCGGTTCTGCAGCACCGAGTTTCATCCTTGACCCTGACAGTGTTAAAGGAGTACAATGCTAAACACCACAATGTTTACTTCTGTCAATAAAAGTAAAGTATAGTCACTAAAATGTTGTAAAGGTAACTCAAGCAAAAGTACGCTTCATTTTGCAGAATTCAGTGAATGTTATATACATTGTTACAAATACATTTTATAAAATAAGATTTTACAACATACCTACAACCTACAGGTGTCAGGAGTGTTGACATCGTCTGAATACTTCCCTCTCCACTGCGTCCATTGAACATCTCATGCTGAGTGTTTTAAGTTTAAGTGTATCCACAAAGGGTTAAACATCAGCACACAGACCTCCATCTCACAGAGGAGAGAATGAAAACATTTATACGACTGACAGAGAGCCTGATTAACGAGATGAGACTCAGTCGGGCATCAGAGCGCTTCACATCACAACAGGCCATCTGAGCTAATGATGACAAATTGTGTCCATCACTGTCCCTTATAGAGCCGGAGGTCTTGGCTGATATATAACGAGCTCTTTTAGTGACGGTGCCACGGACAAATGTCAGACCTCGAAGAAAATGCCAAGAAGAAGCCATTGAAAACAGTAAACAACAGTCTCAGCCCGTCTAAGCTCAAACAGGATTCAAGCGGGATGCAAAACAGTTTTTTTCCAGAAACCACAGCGACTTCTTGTCATTTCAGGATTCACAAGCCCACCGCGCATGAAGTGGACGTCTGTATTCGACTCTGTGGTTCACATAATGAAACCATTAAAGTGTCAGTCTACTAGTTTTCTATTTCCTCATTTTATTTTCTACTCTCTGCTTCTGTAGAATCCTTCTCTTTCCTGCTTCCTTCCAACCTGACTTCCCTTAACTTACTTCCTTATTTCCTCTCCTATTACTTCCTTATGTCTGTCTTTCATTTCCTTACTTGTCCTTACCTGTCTTTACTTCCTTCCTCTTATGGATCACATATTTTCCTTCCCTCCGTCCTTCCTGACTTCTCTTACCTTACCTCCCGACCTCCTCCCTTACTTCTTTACCTTACTCAGCTGATCTCTTTGCTTCCTTCCTTACTCCCTCACCTCCTTTCACGCTACCTCACCTAACCTCCTTACTTCCTCAACTCTTACCTTGTTCTTTCTTAACTTCTTTCCTTACTTCCTTCCTCCTATGCATCACATATCTTCCTTCCCTCTTTCCCTCTTGACTTATCTTACATCACCTCCTTCCTTACTTATTTACCATACTTTTACTAATTCCCTGATCTACCTACTTACTTCCTTAATCTCTTACCTACGTCATTTCTTCCTCCCTCCCTTTCTAAACTCTACCGACTTCCTTCCTTCTGTCCTCCACACCTTCCTCACTCCTGACCTTACCCCTTTTCTTCCTTACGTCATTCCCTCTTTTGTAAATCAATCTGTGCCTTCTTCATTCTTTACTTCTTTCCTTACTTCCTCACTCTTATGCGTCACGTAGCTTACCTCCATTCGTTAAGTCTTGCCTCCTATCTTACCTTTCCTTCTTTATTTTTCTACTTACTTCTTGATCTCCTTACTTCAATTGCTGGGGAAACCTCAGGAATTCTAAATATAACTTCCTCACTTTTGTACGTTTGCACTCTTAACCGTTGAGTATTCTTACACTGTGGCATTAATACTTTTACTGAGTTCTTCCTCCACTAGATGCCTTTGCACACGCTTCCCAAACACAACATCTATTAAATACAGGGTGATGAGAGTCAGTTGTGATTTTCTAATTTTCACCCTTTTTCTGAAATACAATGTGTGTGTTCTCTTCTCTTCAGGCTACAGTCGCACGCGCATCCGCACATGAACACCACCGCCATGCTCCCTGAGACTGTCCTCCAGCAGTGATGCCTGCCGTCAGCCCTCCTGCCCCTCTGCTCTGTGTGCTGCTGTGTGTCTCCATGGCTCTGCAGCGCTCTGACCTGCGCCTGGCTTACGTCACCCACAACAGCTTCTTCTACTACTCCTGCAGCCAGGACCCTCAGCCCTGCAGCGTCTCCTCGCTCGCGGACTGCAAGTGTAAGGACATCCAGCTGTCCTCGCTGCACCGCCCTCAGTCGCACTCGTCTCCCGTGTTCAGGATGAGGCGCTTGACCATTTGGTTCACGTCACCGTTCAACACGGCGCGTCTGCTCAACAACTCGGAGGTGAGGCATCTCACTCTGATCCACTGTGGCCCCGGAGGATCCAGAGGGACGCCTTCCCCCTCCCTGGAGGGACATTTTGCCGTGCAGCACCTGGAAAGGCTGACGATGGTGAACCTGCAGCAGAGGCCGGTTCACAGCTGTCCAGATGCAAACAGAGCCAAGAACACAGACGCAGACAGAGAAAACGGTGCTCGCCTGGACTCAAATAGATACATGCGGGAGAGAGACACAAACCTGCATCTGATTGCGGACATGAAGAGGGATTCCTCAGTGTTGTCCTCACCCCAGATCCAAGACATCCTTCTGGGCAGGGAGCTGGGGGCGGCGTATCACGAACAGGCCCGACTGGGAGTCATCCACAGCTCTGTGCTGGAGTGGGGAGCGGTGGTCAAAGCCTACACAGTCCAGACTCACATAGACACTGACGGCATGCTGCCCTTCCCTGACCTCCACCTGCCAAAACTACCAGAGACATCCGTCATATATGTCAGCTTTGTCTATTGACACCAAGGAGGAAACAGGGGGGAGACGATTCAGAGTTCAGCACCTGCAGACAGGCACTTTCTTGCTCCCTTGAGTTCCTACATTTTGTATTGAATTTAAGAAGTTTGAGTCTGTTTTGTTGCAGACACGACAGGCAAAGACATTGTTTTTCATGCAACGGTTAAATTTGAGATTTTGGACTGTTTTCCTTCCATGATCTCATTTCAGAGACGTGGAAAGAAAACCTCCCAAATCACATTTAGGTGTAAATTTTTGTCATGATTTCTGTTCCAGAAATGTTTGCAAATTAGCACATTTCTAATGAGATAGTGCCTCATTATCACAGAAGACCAAAAAAAAACTAATTACAACTGTATTCGTGTAAGTAATTAGCAAAGATTTCATGGTGATATCTATTTTTTTGTCTCTTTGTTTTTGTTTCTTTTACACTCTTTTTCACCATTTTTGCCAAAGAAATTGCGTCAAATTTTACAGGACATTTCCTCAAAATTAGTTGTTGTTCTGAGCCAGAAATCTCCAAATCAGCTCACACCAAAACTTTCCAGCTTTATTCCTATCTATATTCTGAAGGTTTCTATAGAGGGGTTTGTTCATATATCACCCACAGCTTGATTTATAGAACGTTTTATTCATATCAACATGGCAAAAAAAAAAAAGGATTGTTCATATTTCTGTTCTAAATGGACTTGCACACTTGCCACATTCACCCATTCACACACACACACACACAGTCATACACTGACGGCAGAGGCTGCCATGCAAGCTGCCAACTACACATCAGGAGCAATTTGGGGTTCAGTATCTTGCCCAAGGACACTTCAACATGCAACTCAGCTTAGCCAGGGGGAGCCGGGATTTGAACCAGCGACCCTCTGATCACTAGACGAGCCGCTCTACCCCCTGAGCCCCACGGTTCCACTGTTCCACTGATCTGGGAATGAAGGCAAACTGGAGCATCTTTCAGTAGATAATGCCCCGTTTACATGTTCAAACATAACATTTCAGAAAACTTGAAACACAAAAAGTAATAGTTTATATGTCAGCAATCAACTGGGAAAGTTTTAAGATGATTACCCTCTTCACCTGCAGTGTCTCTCTTCAAGTATATGATATGATGAATAGGAGATAAAGTGGTCACAGGTTTACAGGTTATGTTACGTATAATGTCAGCCTCATGAATAAGTTTTCTTTCTCGAGTTAACACAAAGAAGCACTGACACAGTGATCCTGACCCGTGGCTGGTTGCACAGCCTCCCACTATGTTGTTTTGTCAGTTTAAGACGTAAAACTGCCGCAATTTGCTGAGGAAATTAGGAAAAAGGAAATTGGATCTGTTTTGAGGGATTTTTCCATTTGTTTTTACTTGTGGTGACTCCCAGAGCTGAAGCACATTTTGGCACCAATGCTTAAACACACTCAAGACAAAATTAGATGTTCTAGGGCCAATGGCTTTAATCATCATTTCCCAAGCGGACGAAAAAACTTTGCACAGCTGTTTTTCAGCATGTTAGAACGGAGTGTGTCAGCTAATGAGAGACCCTCTGAGGGAGGAGATGAGCCTGCCAGCCCCCTCCAGCTGAAGGGTCCTTTGTTTCCAAATGTTGTTTGTCTTAAATTGACATTGATCGACCCCAAATTCAATTAGAGTGACAGGTTTATATAATTCCCTTGTATTTCCTCTTCATCACAAAGAGAGGAAACATGAGCTTCCACCGTGAAGTCCATCCTGCAAGGGCTCTGATCCAGTTGCTGAATTCACTCCCAGTGTAAAGTTGACGACCGATACTTTCCAGATCCAAGTACACTGTGGCATTTCTTTGCACCAGACGCTGTGAAAAGATTCACTGTCACATGTGTGTGACTGAGACCATTCAGAGTTGTGAATCAAGAATTTGATTTACTTTTGTCGACAGCTTCAAACATGAGAGAAAAAAACGTGTCGACCATGTTTCATGCTTCCAGACTGTCACCACAAGATGGCAGCAGATACATCTGAGTAAACTGAGGCGTTGAGGCGGGACTGAGCTGACTGACAGCAGGAGGAAAAGGTTGTCTCATCTTCAACCTTTTACTTATCTGCCACTTTTTAAAGGATCAGGCAGACCTTTAAATGTAGCAAGTGTGTCGTGACGCATCTCAGCACTTTACAATCTTGTGAGGAATTGCATTTTTGAGGGACGGAGGTCTGTTTGTTGAGAGTTGATAAAGTATGGCCAGGTATTTATTTGTTTTTAGGAAATGAATTTACAATGTCATGACTTGTGTTTGCTTACAACAAAACAGAAATAAATGATTTACGTATCATGTGTTGTCAATTTATGTTGTTTATACATATATATTGTTTCTCCACTCCACTGATTAGAGCAAATTAAATCACCAACAAGAGTCAGATGTATAAAATGTGAATTTGATTAATGAGGACTGTATTTATTATTTTAAGGAAAAGCCCCTCAGAACTGTTTCTGTGGAAACTGTGAAGACGCGCGGATACACACAACAAAATTACATTCAAAACATTTTTTTAATTTCACGTCTTTATCATGCAGTAAAAAACACAATAAAATGTATTTAAAAAAAATGTTAGCTCACTGGATCAAAGCAAAAATATTATCTAAACTGAAGTTATTCTGAATCCAGTGGTAGCATGCATTTTATATAACTCCTTGTAGTTTCTGTATCATGTTACATTTTGTTGTTGGTCACATTAGATGTTTTATTATTATCATTTAAAAAGATTAATAAATGCAGATGCCTTTGATTCTGAGTGTAAAGCGGACTTAATATATATATATTTGACCATATATGTAGGTGCATGATGATTTTACAGACATTTAAACATATAGTTTATACTTAATTAAATGTTGTATGAGGTTTGAAGGCGCTGCATGCAGGAGGTCTGGTGATGAGGAAACGACACCTGAAGTCAGTTTTTAAATGTGTTTTCAGTCACCTGGAGGATCAGTGTGGTAAGTCTAATGTGTTTTTCTGTTGTTGAATGTACAGATGCACAAAATAAAAATGTTTCAACCGATACCTACAAAAATGAAATGATCTGCTTCACATGGCCAATATCGATAAGATTACTGATAATTTCACATTATTCCAATTTAAAAAAGAATTGACTTGTTCTTTGTAGAACACGCAATTGTGTTGTATTCCTCTGAAACTCCAAAAAACATCTACCGTTTGGCTCTCTGGTCTTCTTCGTCTTCTTCTTCCAATTTAAAAGGTGCATACCACCATCCACCATATTAGAGTGTGTATACGCTGCGCTTGTTATATCAGTGAAAGCAGATTATCGGCCCTATTATCGGCCGAAAACCGATAATTAAATATACAAACCTCCCAATCCGGCCGATAAACAGCCTCTCTCTCTCTCTGCTGCGAGAACACTCGTTTACCATCTCTGGTCATTAAGACCCACAGCTGCATTGGTCGGGTTAAAACCTCCGCGTGTTTACGGTTACATTTGTCAATTTAATAATGATGATGATGATGATTGCAGTCCTGTTCAAAGACGGCTGCACGCGCACGCATTGCATACACGTGCGTGCACGTGTATGTTCGTGCTTGCGTGCGTGTGCGTGCGCGTGTGTGTGTGTGTCTGACACCTGCCACGGAGCCGCTTATTTGCATGATAAACATGCAGCCCATCTTGTTAAGCGCCCCGTGAATGCAAACTGATGTCGCCTGTTGATCCTGCACCTGAGAGGTCAGCGGCACCCGCGCAACACACCGGGAGGGATCCCCGGTGGAGGTGGTGGAGGTGGTGGGTCTCCTCTGTGATCCCTGACCTCCACTTGGGATAATCTGCAGCCTGTAAAAACAAATCAATTACATGTTCAGTGTGACGCCCGTGATGTATGGACCTCTCCGACTGCCCCACTGTAAATATTCATGTCAGTATAAAAAACAAAAAAAATAAAAAGGTGGACAGGCCGAGACTAAGCTGGATTGATTTTGGGTGCAGGGCTCTCCCTCCTCCGCTCCCCTCCAAGTGAGCCTTTAACCACGCTGCCGCCGTCTCCTCACCGGCAGTTTAGCAGTAAAACATTTTTATAATCAGACGTTATTGTTCGCCGCCTCCTTGTGGGAGATGCGCCCATGTTCATTTTTTAAAAGGGCAAATCAGCCATAATTCAGTTTATAAACTGCAGCGCGCAGGGGAGAAATGCCTGGATGAATATTCATTAGAGTCCGCCCGAACTGCCACGCTCGGTGATTCATTGGGCATATGTAAATATCACTCACTTTAATTGCCCCTAAACTGACTCAACATAATGTTGTCATTAGCAAATTATTACTTATTTGTGATACTAATGGTACGGTATGGCGCGCAGTGCCGGAGCTCCACATACATGATTGCAATTACAGCTCTTTTTATTCACAGGGTGGCTGCGGAAATCTGATGGATCAGATATGTGCGTGTGCGTGTGTGTGTGTGTGTGTGGCTGAGGTGCCAACAATTAATTTCCCTGACGCACGCACGGAGGACTGGAGTCGATCCACCCATTAGACACAAAAATACAACACACACGCAGACACACACACGCACACACACACACGGACTGAACTCGTTTTATGGGCGTTTTAATGTATTTTTAATGCATCTGCATCATCTGGATTGACTTTAGAATTCATTCTTCCCTCAAACTTCTTCAGCCCGAATTTAGTTTCTTATTATTGCAATTATTTCCTTTTTAGTGGCTGAATAAAAACAACTGAAAACTAAATTAACAATTGATTTCTTTTATAATAGAAAACATACTTCACACACAACAAACATCTCGTAAAATAAAAAACTAAATTCATGGGTAATTTGAAGCAATTATTTACATAATAAGGAAACTATAGTTTTAAGGATGAGATGTGTGCAGAAATAAAGATAATCAAAACGTTTGTCTTCAAAAAAAAAAAAAATCACAGATTTTGCACTAAATTGTCTGTAACTGTATCTAAATCAATCGGATAAGGACGTCTAACTGAAGTCCTTTAAAAGTGCAGATCAATTAAGTCTAACTGGAATCTGCATAAAAAACCCTTGTGTGAATTAAATTACTTACAAAGAGCAACAATCAGCGTTTTGATCATCCACAGAGAATCATTCGATCATTTCGTATTCGCAGTAACGTCTTCATCAAACATAAGGGTACAAAAAGTGCAAGAATAGGGAGGATTTTTTTTCTCACTGCTCTGAAACTAGGACTACTTTCAGACGGTTGTGATCAGGTTACCAAAGAAAAGTTGCACGGCTGTTCTGAAATGTTAGCGTTTCAATAGTTTGTCCTAAGTCCCTTTAAATCTCCCCTAAAAACTGACTTGTTTATGTTAATTTGAAGACAAACTGTGAGGGATTAATGATACGTCTGTGTGGTGAGATTTATTCATTTACACACAAAGAAAGTTTCTCTCCGGAAAAACAAAGCTCAGCATCAGATTTCCGACATTTACCTAAATCCTCTCTCCCATGACTCATAGTGAAACCAGGGGCTGTCGTATTTTTTAAACAAACTGTTGTATTTATAAAAAAAAAAGAAAAAAAAATCCCTCCCTGCTTGTCACAGTCTGCACAACACGACCCGGTCTGGAGTTGTTTTATAGAGGCAGCAGCAGTTTGAAACAACAACCATGACAAAACAGGCCTACAAAACAGAGGGAGAGAGAGAGAAAGACAGGCAGAGACAAATAATGATGTGTGTGTGTGTGTGTGTGTGTGTGTGTGTGTGTGTGTGTGTGTGTCGCGCGTGCGTGTGTGTGTGTGCGTGTGCACGCGTGTGTGCATCTGTGAGAGAGTGTGAGGGAGCTAATAAAGTAATGTGATGGATGATCCCCTTTCTCCCAGAGGGACCAGCACCATGTAAATTGGCCCACACAATGCATTATGGATAAGGCAGTTGAGATTATAGCTTGTTAATGTGTCCCTCCCTCGTCCCCTCCCTCTCCTCCTCTCCCCTCTCTTCTTGCATCTCTCTCTCTCTCTTCGTCTCTCTCTCTCTCCATCCCTCTGCTTCGGCTCAGGCAGTGACATGGTCACCTCATTGTCAGGGCGCGTGGGTCTTTTAGATGCAGATGGAGAGGGAGAGGAGCTGTACTGCAGCGATCTGCCAAGCTTAGTGGCCTAAGTTTGTGTATCTGTGTGTGTGTGTGAGAGTCTTATATTACTGACATTGTGGGGACATGTGTCATTGTGAGGACCGACCTCCTATTTAGGTAGAAAATGCAGGTCCCCACAAGGTGAACTAGTCAAGATTTTGTCTGTAGTTACAATTTTGGATTTAATTGACTCTGTTAATCAATGTAACGTCCCCCTAAGTGACAAAAACAAGTTATAATGCGTGTGTGTGTGTGTGTGTGTGTGTGTGTGTGCGTGCGTGCGTGTGTGAGAAAGCAAGCCAGCCACCAAGCAGCCAGCAGAGACAGTCCGTCGGCAGAGGCCAGGACTGTGGACATATGTCTCCTCCCTCCCTCGCTCACCCCACACCCCCCTCAGTCCTCCTCAGAGGGTGCCAACCTCCCCCCCAACCTCCCTCCGTCCCCCTTCAGCTCCCCCGTACTCCCATCC
>OMLP01045050.1:43544-57236 GCA_900302685.1 Spondyliosoma cantharus | reverse complement strand
CTAGCGACCTGGGATCTGTGCGTACACCTGTGGCCTTTAGATTAATAAAAAGTAGGCTAGGTTAATTATTGAGATTAATAGCTCACCTGTAACTTTTGTCCTTTTAAAAAAATCCCGGACATCCCGTTGACCAGCCGCTCGTTTGGGCATGTTTGCATCTCAAGATGTCGCTCTGTAATACAGCTTTTGCCGCTCTCTCAGGCATTAACCAAAACAATGTTTTAGGGGCGTTTCGTGCCCCTATCTCCCCAGATTTTATTAGACTGTTTATTTTCGCTCAACATGCGTAGGCCTAACATTTTCTGATGATGAAATTATTTTATATAGGCTAAGCCTATTTATGATTTATATTTCCATACAACATGTACTGTAAAATGGAAGGGATGGAGATGGGGGATGGGACTTTTACTGGGGGGATGATATCTATCGAATTTTTTTTTAAGGGGAGCGCCGTCCCCCCCGCTCCCCCTCAACTCGACTACTATATGTACTAATATTTCACTTATATCTGTTAATTTTACTTCCTCTTGTGTAAGTTTGAAGCAGACATTTCCCGCCAGCGGTGCAAGCAGGAAGTAAAGAGGCCTGGTCATGTGACCATTCACACTAGTTACATGACATTGATACAAATTAGAAGAGACAACATATTCTTTTATTTAAAAACTTGCATTAGCTGCCAAAACCAAAACAGCACTTTTAGAGCTTCCAGAAGTAAAAAAAAAAAAAAGAAAAAAAAAAGAGCAGTGCTGGTGGGATTAAAATAACATGCATGAAGAAAACATCTGTACTTACCTTAAGTGTTGAGGAAATCAGTTCATGAATTCTATTGTTAGGAGTAACATCAGCATGAAAACATAACATCAGTGGATCATGGGCAGAACACAGACAACACACAAGAAAGAACAGTTTAATTCCATTCCATTTCCATTTTGGAGAGCAAGTTATTGTGGCTCAATCCAGCTGGTGTGATGTTTTTTTTTTTTTTTTTTTTTACCAAAACCTGTTTTAATCCCTGCAGCTCATCCTGGAACAGCAAATAACGTAGATGATGGAGCAGCAACTGGGCATTTCACTGCCTGTGTTAAGAAACTATTCTTCGTCTGTTTGTCCTTGGTCTGATAGATCTATAGGGGGTAGTGTCACCTGCCGCAGGTCCTTCCTGTCCTGTGCTGTGCAGCTGGAGAACTACACCGAGCAGCAGTAGGTCAGGAGGCTTTCTATGGCTGACCGACAGAAGTTGGTCAGCAGGTGTTGAGGGAGGTGAGCATGCTTTAGCTTCCTGAGGAAGTATAGTCTCTGTTGGGCCTTCCCCACTTGATGAGAGATGTGTGTGGTCCAGGTGAGGTCGGCCAAGATGTGAACCCCAAGGAGCTTAAAGCTCTCTACCCTCTCTACCTCCTCCCCGTGCATGTAGAGGGCAGAGAGCTCTGTGCATTTGGATTTCCGGAAATCCACAATCAGTTCCTTGGTTTTCGAGGTGTTTAAATCCAGTCTATTTTCCGAACAGCATTCTGTCAGATGCTGAATCTCCTCCCTGTAGGCTGACTCGTTATTTGTTATCAGTCCTATTATGGTCGTGTCATCAGCAAATTTGACGATGGTGTTGGTGGGGTGGATGGGGGAGCAGTCATGGGTGTGCCAGTGTTCAGGATGAGAGTGGGTGATGTGCGGTCTCCGATCCTGACGTTTTGTGGTCTGTTGCTGAGGAAGTCCAGTATCCAGGTGCACAGTGAAATGCCTAAGCCCAGGTTGCTCAGTTTGTAGATAGTTTGTGGGGGATGACAGCGTTAAATGCTGAGCTAAAGTCCACAAAGAGGACTCTTACCTACGTGTTGGGCTGGTCGAGGTGTGTAAGGGCTGTGTGGAGTGCTGTATTTACAGCATCCTCTGTCGACCTGTTCGCTTGGTAAACAAACTGGTGTTGGTCCAGGTCAGCAGGGATGGCAGATTTGATGTGAGAGAGGATGAGTCTCTCAAAACATTTGGTAGTTATGGGGGTGAGAGCAACTGGGCGATAGTCATTAAGGCAATTTACGGTACCTTTCTTTGGGACTGGTATGATGGTTGCAGACTTCAGGCAGGTGGGGACTGCAGATTGTAGAAGCGAGAGGTTGAAGATGGTGGTGAAAACCTCTGCTAGCTGGTCTGCGCAGGCCTTGAGAATCCTGCCGGTGACCCAGTCTGGACCAGCTGCTTTCCTCGCGTTGACTCCTCGCAGGGTGGATCTGACCTCATGTTGGTCCAGCTGAATGGCGTTGACCGGCCGGATGTGTGTCAGCAGCAATCCGGTGGTCAAAGCGAGAAAAGAAGTGGTTGAGGGAGTCTGGCAGTGTGCGGTCTGTGGAGTTGGTGGCTGTGTAGCTGTCCTTGTAGCTGGTCAGTGTTTATACCCTGCCACATGCTCGTGGTCGTCGTTGCTGTTTAAGTGCTCCTCTGTGCTCTGCTTGTACCTGCGTTTGACCTCATCGATGCCTCTCCTGAAGCTTCGCCGTGCTTGCTTGTAGGCCTGCAGGTCCCCAGACGTAAATGCAGAATCCCGTGTCCTGAGCAGGGTCTTCACCTTGCCTTTGAACCACGTTTTCTGGTTGGGTAGCACTTTAACAGTTTTTGTCTCTGAAACAGTCTCAGCACATAAGTTAATGTATGAAAGGACAGCTGACGTGTGTCCCTCCAGGTCTGTCCTATCAGCAAAAACATCCCAGTCTGTGTCCTCGACGCAGTCCTGCAGGGCTGAGGTGTCTTCCTCAGTCCATACTTTGACTGTATTCATAGTTGGTCTTTGTCTACAGCTTAGAGTTGTGTATGCTGGGATCAAAGACAGAGGCAGATGCTCTTGGCAGGAGAGCCAAAGCCAACTCGCTGAACATCCTGCGAGGGCTGCTTGAGCTGTTGGCTTTTCTGATTCATAACACAGAACATATTCTATTTCATTAAAAGCGACAAGGACAACATGCTGGCCTTGTTGTGCCCCATAGTCCTAGAAACTCCTGCAGCCTCTTTCTCTGAGTGCCTGATGAGTTAGATTGTATGCCAATATCAGTGTCCAAAGGCCACCAGAAGGATTTCCAATATTTCCCAAACTGGAAAATGTAATCCCAGTATACAGAATGAATGTATTTACCTCTGTCATTTCGGAGTCATCTCCTCCTCTCTGACAGACCACAGTCATGGTATTTTGTTTGACTATGTTCTCCCTCAAAAGTGCAGACTTCTCCTGCAGAGAAGAGTTGTCCTTGGGCTGCATCAGTTTGATCCTGACGAGGTGAAGAGATTTCACGAGGTCCCTTGCAAGAAACGTTTACCCTCTCAGGAAAAAGAACATATGTTTTTCCACACAAAAGTGGGAATGAATAACAGATTCCTGTAAATTCATATTTAATGTGAGTGAGTTAATATTCCTGTTGTTTCCAGGAAGCCTTAATTCAATGTACCGTTTGCTTTGTGAAACCGACATCGCCAGATGTTTTTATTTTCACTGTTTATGATAAGGAGAATAATTAAGTGTTCCTTTAAGTTTTGAGAAAATGTTCCTACTTCTTGAGCTAAATAGACTATTTAAAGCTGCGTGGTGGATTGATTGACACAGCTCCCAGGTCCCTCCTTCTTCCTCTCTGCTGCTGCAGCCCTGCCTTCAAAGCCCCTCCCCTCAGAGGAGCCTGCTGTGCACCAGCAGGCTTGTAACCACGGTAACAGAGGACGCCAGATAACCAAGACGGCGCCTTCAAAATAACAACAACAACAACAACCTAAGCCCATTTTAGATCAATACAGCTAAATTACAATGACGAGTGCCTCATGCCGATCACTGTAGATATCCTAAGTAAAAAACAATATTCCTCATGCAGAGTAGATGGAGTTACCAGGTAATCATTACCCGGTGCAACATTTTTGCCATGTTGCCTTTCTTTTACTTGTAGTGAAGTACTTTCACAGCTGGTCTTAGTATTCGATCTGAAAATTCACTCAGCAGTCAACTGAAAATGCAATCTGAATACTTCTTCAACAGTTGTAACAGGATTTTGGTGAAGCAGCATCCTTTCATTTACTTTTGTGCCTGCAAAATATGCTAATTCAAAATAAAACTGATTTGAGTAAAACTGCATAGAGAGGCATGAAAGATCAAAGTGAAGTGCATGTGTAGTATTAGACTATTGATTCTCTTCTTTGACTACACATGCATCTGTACAATGTTTAGCTGGTTCTTCATCAAAAACCTTGTATTAATTAAAAAACACATGTAATATACAAAGTGATGAGCTCCACCTCAGTTCTTCTCCATCTGCTGACAACTGAATGATGTTTCAGAGTTGAAGAGAAAAACGAAGTCAATTGGTTACAGCGCCACAAAGTATCAGTGGCCGGAAGGGGCATTACATCCATATGGAAAGCAAGCGGAGCAGGGTCCAACTCCTTGCCACCGAGAGCAACCAACCAGCCTGAAGGCAACAACGTGAATTTCGGAGGCGGTTGAGCACTGTTTCTTAATGTGCATCCGCTGCGTGAAATGTCACTTTTATGACAGAGCATTTTGGGGTTTGTTAATTCAAACATTGAAACAGTTTAAATCGCAACAAAAGATAAAGACCCACAGTTGCACCGAATGTCAATTTTATGTCAATGATGCAGTGGTAAATGGTGCATCATAATTTTCCACTTCTTTCACCACACAGGAAGTAGACAAGGCAGAAGGAGGAAAGGTAGATATATTACAAGACTTAAAGTAAATAACCGGAGTGAAGCTCCCATTTCAACAGATTAGAAGGAACAGATGCAAGAGTAAACTGCCAGAAGGATTTCTTTAAAATAGAGAAATAATGACAAAGCACTGGTGACAGAGTACTGTATGAATGAATAATCATTTTTGAATAATCTGCTGTTGGATTTAACAAAATCAAACAAGCAAACAACTGCAGAAAACATACACCACCCACCAACACCATTGCAACAGCAGGAGCAGTAAGACAAAATGTTGGAATAGTAATCAGGGGAAGCATGGAAATCAGAGCATATCCATCCCTGGATTGCGCTATAATGAAATATGACAAATGATTTATGTCTGGTGTTTATTAAACTATGGGTGGTAATTTGTTAGACTGCAAATGCACAGACGTCCTCTTTTGTAATTGAATCACACAAAGTAATGAATATCCCATTTTGTTTAGTCTGGTTGTTTGTCTTTATTCTCTATTGTTTTGTTTGCTCCAAGAAATGAATCATGCCATACATTATGCAAGCGCCTTTGATTAAACCTGGGTGATAATTTTACTAGACATTTCACTCAAGTTGTAAAATAGCAGAGGAAACTTATTGGCTCAAAGTCAAGTTTAAATTATTGTAATTATATTGGTTTCATATATTTGTTTTCCCCCTTTTTTTAGATGCAGGAAGCTCAAATATGAGTGTCGATAGTCCTTTTTTTATAGTTCTGAACATTTTCTGTCCAAACAGTCAGGCAGATATGAAGGGCAATGTGTCTACATAAAAACATGGAACACTTTAAAGCAAGGTTTCGCAAATACCCAGGGGTTCTATGCTGTTAAAATAAACCAGCGTTTCAACAGATAAGATGGCCTTATCAGGTTTGCTATATTGCAGTGCACACAAATCTAACATATGTGTTCAATACATTTTTAATTAAACTCATCTTGGTCAACTGCAAGTTACACACCTTTAATATCAGTGTGCATCAAAGAAGCATTTTGACACACTCTGTAGTCAAAGGGTAAATACAAAGAATATTGATAATATTTGAACATGAACACATAGCTGTGATAACATATTTTTAAACGCAAGCCACTTAAAGCCTTTGCCTAGAGATTCTGGTAATACAGGCTCTTTCAACAAACCTGAGCTAGTTTCTAGACATTTGCAGATGAAAGTCATTAGATACAGTCAAAAGATGTGAAAAAGCTAGTTCAGTCAGGAACACTCTCGTCATAGGTTCAACCATTTAGCGCAACAAATTAAATACATTTATGGTTAGTGTTGGTGGCTCCACTCTTAAGATGCTCCCTCAGGTGTCCACGCACCATGCTAAGCCAAAACAGGGAACACACTTCAGAAAATCCCCCAAATTATCTGATTAAAGATACAAACATGTATCATGCAAGCCGCCATACTACAATTGACACAATTGAAACAACGTGAAGTATCAATGCGTAGCAGCAAGCCTGCTGCAGATGCCCATAGAGCATTATCTTAGAGATGCAAGCATGCATCATGTGAGTTCATACTACCTAATTCAGTGTAGTGCATAACCATCTGAGCTGAGATTATCTCATTTACTCAGGGATGAATGTAACATTCGTTGGCTGCAGAGGACTAGCAACCCATAGCTTTGTACAGCTAAGGAGAAGATTGTAGGTGGCTTGTTCTGTGTCTGTCAAGAAATAGGGTTCATCTTGCTTTGTACATGGACGATAAAGGGTAGAAATGTTAGTTGCGAAGTAACAGTTGATCTTTGCACTGCCTTTCTGTTTTTGAATGTTTAAGGTGGCTTGGAATACGTGTGAGCAACGTGAAATGTTAAGATCATCCATAGAACTGAAAGAGTCTTAGCTTGTTGCGTATTCTTGGCACCTGAGGAACCCATAGAAACAGTAACTTCCAGTAATAAAACGCCATAAAACCCAAAACACCCCTGCCTAAGAAGGGAAAGAGCTTATCATTACTTCTTGGTTTCTCAAATAAGACCATTTAATTAAAGGCAAATGGAGGAGTTCCCTAGCAAGTTACATACTGAAATACCTGCTACAAATGCTTCAATTGATTTTAGGGTTCAAAACAGTGAACAATAAAAGCACAAGTCATAGTGTTGGGAATTGATCGTAGGACAGGTGTGGTTATTAGAAATGAATCATTATTGATAATAATTGTTGAAATTAAATCAATAAAATGAATTAAAATAATATGATCGAATCATTAAACGGGACATCACCCAGACCAAATAACCAGGGACCAACAACCAGAACAAAATAGTCTCAAAAGAAGGGTTCACTATTTGTAAAATATTTACACTTAAAGGAACAGTGAAGGAAATGAATCCGAGCACTGACCATCACAACCAGGAATTATCACTAATATATGCACAAAATAATCACAGAAAACTGCTATGTACTGCTATGGCGATGGTTACAACACCGTTGGCTTCATGTGCACTTTTCAATACATACAAAGATATCGTTCCGCAAAAGGAGGATTATGTAAAATATGAAAGGGGGGTTCCCACTAGGCACACATAGTTAATGACATTTCATAACATTTGATATAAGTTTCCAACAAGTCGCTCATAAAATGTATACGTGTGTCTGCGTAACCACTAAGGTATGTGTACGTGTACATGTTGGCTAGTTGAGAGAGAGAGAGAGAGAGAGACAAAGACAAAGGGTCCAACACCCTTAGCAGTGGCTAAGCTAACACATCAGCTCCACAGAGTGGAGAAGCTCAAATCGGTTTGTGGTGAGCTGAAAGGAAAGCAACAACGATGTTTTACAATGTGAAACTTGCAGCAATGACAAAGGACTTGACCGTCCACAAACTCACATATCATTGTAGCTTACAAGCATACAATACACGCTAACTTCTAGTATCTGCCCAGACACTAATTAAGCCTCACTTACAGTCATGTCTTCTTTAATCCAGTTTGGTTCCACGGCGTGGATTAAAGGCGGTTGCAGCATCCTGCGTTGGCTGTTAGAACACCATGGTCGACGTTTTATGAGGGAAAAATCCTCCTTCTGCAGGCGGTGATAGAGACTGGTTACACAGTGTCTTATCTGGATCCGGAGCGTGTTTGGTAATACGGGGCAGTTTTGACATGTCCAGCGAGATGAAACACTGCGGCCTTTGGCGGTTAAAATCCAGACGTTTGGTTGCTCCCCTTGAGTCACTATTGCGCTGACGATAGCTGATGCCTCCAGCAACACGTCACTCTGGGACTGGCTTTGAAATGGCTGCGCAGTTGCTCTGAACTGACGATGTAATCAGGTGTCCTCTCAGACAATGAGAGATGGGAATTGTCAAACCTGGGAGGACTGTGTCAAGCAGGCACCACCTACTGTTTCTGTTACCGTTAGGGTCGATGCACTTCCCTTTGCCTATCAGGCTTTGTTACTGCAATGAGCGCGCATTTGAGCTGTGGGCTACACGCAGGCCACCGCAAGTCAGGGGAGGAAGTGAAATCAGACCACCGCAGATCTCTATATATCCCTCCATATAAGCAGTTTGCAGCAGTCCCCACATGGTGGCCTGACACCTTCTAAAACAGTTTATGTTGTTTTCCACTTCAGTTTGTCACCCGTCTGTAGTTTACTGAAAGGCCAATTACTAATGCAACCCATATTTAAACATTTAAACCTGATTCCTTGTAAATTAAAACCCCATTTAAAAGATCATCTCACCTTGCACATACAGTATTGTTGGGAACCTATACAGTTTGTCAGCACAACATGTAGCTTTACATGCAGTCATCGCCCTGTAACAAATTTAACAGAATTGAATTAGACAGAGAAAACTCCTCTGTGTTTAGTTTGAGATGCTATCAGCATTCAGCTGCTGTACGACATCACTCTGTGAGCTCTTCTGTGATTACATTAATGCTATCAAAGCCCTGCTCCTTTTGAACACAGTCTTAATTATTACAACTTTAATTAAAGACTGATTCATCCAGCACTGACTGACTGTTCAGTGCAGGGACATTCACTTTCCTTCATGACTGTAAATTTCATACTAGCCGTGAGGGACCCCCGCAGAGGATGGTTGACTGCCTGTTGGGAACAATTTCATCCACTGATGATTGACTACATGTGTGGCAGCTTTAGCCATCTTTTGGTCAGATGACTGTACTCATGAGCTGGGATTAGCTGTCAGGATCCTGGAAAGGCCTATGATAGCTGCATCATCTGTTGGAGAAAAAAAAAAAAAAAAACTCATTAAAAATGACATAGGGTTTATTATTTTTTTTTTCACCATACAGTTAGATACCAAATGCCATTAATCTGCCTGTCTTGTTCCCATCAGCAGTCAGGATGAACAAACACTGCAGTCTATAAATGTATTTGTGGAGTGCATAGTGCAGGGTCCTCCTATAGCGTGTTTGAATGTGTCGCTCATTGGTAAATATGTGTAAAAGCTTACTTATTTCACTCTGTATCTATCAATTGTTCTCAGTTTGGTCATATGCTGTTGTCTGAACACTGTCGACAGCACTCTAGAAACACTTTTATGATCTATGGAACTTAGCTTTGATGGGAGAAACGAAGGAATGTTGAATCATCGAGTGACGTTGCCATGGGGTGGGGTTGAGGGATTATTATTATGTTATTCCCCTGTTAATGTTGCTGATTGCAACATGGGGACTTGTGTGTACACCGATGCTACTGCAGCAGTTCATGATCTCTTTTTTCTCCATCCATGTTTCAGATCACCTCTCCTTATCAATT
The DNA here is from genome assembly GCA_900302685.1 of Spondyliosoma cantharus. Taxonomy (NCBI): domain Eukaryota; kingdom Metazoa; phylum Chordata; class Actinopteri; order Spariformes; family Sparidae; genus Spondyliosoma; species Spondyliosoma cantharus. The sequence goes on along the minus strand of OMLP01045050.1, from coordinate 47,796 downwards.
CTTTTTTCCATCATCTTCCCCTGGTTGCCAGAGGGGACAACTTTATTAAAATGGATGGCAGTGTTTGCTCAGGGGCGGGTGGGGCTCTCTGTCTTGTGGACCTGAATGTTTTTTTTTTTTTTCCCAGCCACTGTTGACTTATAGCTAGATGCCTGGTAATGAGGCTGGGTAATAGCCTACTGTGAGCGACCGTTGTGCTATTACTGCCAGATACTGTTGTGTGTCACAGCATACAGGTGTCAAATGCAGGGACTGTTGCTTGGGTCAGTGAGAACAGATAGGCGGCAGGATGTGATTGCTGCTGCTTTAAGCAAAGACTGCAGGGTGGCGCTCAATTGTCTCCGTGTGTGGCATGATGAAAAAAGTGAGACGGTGCCGTGATTGTATTTGTCCAGCCATATTGTAAATGTGCAGCATATGGTGGACACTTTTGGTGAATTGCCGAATGCGTTTGTTTTAAGGATGTTAATGAGGTGATTTCAACACCTCTGGAGATGTAATAGCTAACATTTCTTTGTACATTACACTGATAAAAATCTATATATCAGACATCATTATTCATAGTAAATCATGAAATGCGAGAGCTCAGGAATGTTGACTTAAACTTTTCTATGGCTGACGCACTTGGCAGTGTGCCAAAAGAGATAGGTAATTATCCCGAATAGAGTGCTGTAATTCCAAGATCGATCGTGTGCATTTTAATTATTTTCTGTCGAATGCTCAACCAAAACCCATTAGCAATTTGGCAAGTCTCCCTTGCCAAGTCCAAAACATGTTTTTGCACTTCTACACTCTCGGCAGCCAAAAAAAGCAAAACCCGCTAGTATTTGTGAACTGTGCTTCAATTGTGAGGCTTTTGTTTGCAGCAATGTATAATATTATTATGCATTGTGGTTGCTGAGAACCAACCTTTTGAGTCAATGATTAAGAACTTGTTCATGTTTGAAAGTTCAGCAGTAATCAACCCCCTTCACTCTCTTGCTTAGGTTAGCAAACATTAAAGTCATCAAGTAGTAGGGCAGAGACAGGCTGTCTATGTCCCTCCCTATGAACTTCTGTCGTGTTTCAATACAGTCAAACCCACAATTGGACAGTAAGATATTTTTTCTTATTTCTGTGATTTACATGAGTGAATCACAGGTCATAAATGTGACTGTCATTATTATTATAATCAATACTTTGAGTAAAATAAATCTAATGTACATGATCACATATGAAGATCAACATGAATGCCCGTGTGATCAGCTGTATCAACAAAGACAATGAGGGATTGTACTAGAAAGTATGTATGTACACTTTACACTATTTATGAGCTGATATTTCTTCACCAGTATGCCTTCATCTGAGCGTAAGGCTGGGGTTGGTAATATTTTAGAAAGCAAAATGAGCAATCTGAATTGATCAAGCTGTCGTACCTCTTTTAATCTAAAGAATAAACATATATGAAATATATTAAATGCAGAAATCATATGTTGATATGTTAGCATTGGGAAATTTTGGCTGCACTTCCTCTGACATTGTTTTGTGCGACTGCATCGCTAATAGCAGGTAGGCTGTCCAAACATTTCTCTTGATTTGATTGATACGATTGCATGGGCTTAAAGGCCTGTACAGCCAGAGGATTTCTTTCCTCAGTTTTTCTTTTCTATATTTCCTAAAAACATCTGATTTATTGATTACTATTGGGATGTTCAGAGATTTGTTTGTTAACACAAATAACAGACATTGTTCTGAAGTAGCAAATTACCTTTAGGGGAAACAAACATTACAACATCTAGCTTCCAGCGCAAGTGAATGAAAAATGGATAATAAGTTGAACTGAAAATGAAAACTGAAAAATTAATAATGATAATTTAACTCAAAATTAAGCATTATATTGGACTAATTTGAAGTCAGTGGAATTCATTCTAAAGTGAGCAAATGGTAGTTCAGTGAAACTGAAGGAACTGAGGAAAGACTGTCCTCGCATGGACCTGTCAGTCACTGTTGAGGATGTCACGGTATGGCCTTCGTCTGCGATGAGGAACCTGGGCGTAATCCTCAACGACGGACTGTCCTGCACCCCCAACATCACTGCTGTGGCCAGATCGTGCAGATTTTCCCTCGCAGGATCCAGTCTTTCCTCACAAAGGACAGAATGCAACTCCTGATCCAAGTGCTGGTCATCTCCCGCCTGGACTACTGCAACTCCCTCTTGGCTGGACTCCCAGTCTCTGCGACTAAACTCTTGCAGCGTATCCTGAACGCTGCAGCGCGCCTCGTTTACAATCTACCCAATCTCATCTACCCAGACCTCACGCCCCAGCTCGAGCACTTCGCTCTACTACATCAGCTGGCCGGCTGGTACCGCCATCGCTGAGAGCAAACACAACTCGCTCAGCAAAGTCGCCACTCTTCTCTGTTTTTGCACCTCAGTGGTGGAACAAACTCCCGACCAATGTCAAGACAGCGGGATCGCTCGCCATCTTCCGCGAAAGACTCAAGACTCATTTGTTCAGACTTCATCTCGACCCTGCATGGCATGACTCCTTCCCAACCCAGCCATGCACTTGTATGTTATTATCATTAGCACTTCAATCAAAGCACTTATGCACTTAAAGTATCCTTGATAAATACCAGCTGGGATCCTAAGATGAGAGCTGGACAATTGTTTCTATTTTTTTCTTTTTCACTCTGTTGATAGTGATATGTTGTGGTTTCTTTCTTGTGACAAATGTGCTTATTGTAAGTCGCTTTGGACAAAAGCATCTGCTAAATGCCTTAAATGGAAATGTAATGGAAATGCAAATACTTGAATCAAAACATCTGAAACATCATTAAACCCCCCAAAAACGGCTAGCAATAATAAGAAAGAAAATAACCCCCATGAACACCGGTGTACGTCTATCTAATAATACTTTATTTGTGGAGTACATTTGTTACACAGTACATTGGACTTTTGATACAACCCCACTGAAAACCATACCATGTAACTCAGGTTGAACATAATATTTGAACTCTTTCCTTGTGGGTGGTTGAATGCAACCCTCATCAACAGTCTGAGCCTGGTACTTATGTCTAATTGGTTTAGTTTGGGCTTTAGGTCACAATAATTGACCTCACACCAAGTCAGTCTCACAAAGCAGTGACTTTTGGCTTCATTAGTTCTCCCTTTGAAGCACAGAAAGGACAACTTTTCTGACCCCGAGGGAATGGACTGCTTGATTCATACAAATTGATGTTTGGCTCGCTGTCTGTTTCATGGCCCTCACTAGCTTGCAGCACTTTGATCATTTTTCAAAGCAATAGGCTACACAGAGACATGAGTCAAAGCTTTTACACAGCCTCTGGGATTCAGTAAAGGGGGAACACTCAGAGGAGACGGGGGCAGTAAAAGGCCGGTGACTCTTGACAGGTGGTACCTATTCACTGAGGCAGTATTGCACTCATCAGAGGACAGATGCTAACTATACAGCAGGGAGCTTCACTCCACACTGATCCTGCCCTTACCCACACAGTGTTAAAGTTACAAATGTATCGCAGCAATAAATGTCTGACCAAATAGTTTTTTTGTGATGGATGGTAAGTCACCACAGCAGTGGAGTTTTCATACATGGAAATTAAAATGTAATGATCAACTTTAGGGATGCTTCAAAAAAGATTTAAATCCAAAAAGAAGCTGATAAACATTAGTTTTAATATAAGAGTTAGACAATCATGTCTACTTAAGAGCAACTGAGCTCCAGTTGTTTAGCTTCTCACCTTGCTGCAGTGATGAAGTGCACTTCAGGGTTTATCATTACACTTTGACCAGTGTGTGAAATACTCTGTGGCAACACTCTGATTCCCAAGATAAGATAGGCTAAGATGTTGCCATCCCTAAAAAGAATTTTATTTGACTACATATGTTTACATATTGTTGTCCTTTTTTAGTCTTGTTAGTTGTAGCCCGGTTCAAAATGGTATAAAACCATTATGCGTATTATCAGTTTATGTGTTATATTTCATAAAAGAGCCATTCAGTGTAATGCTCATGTACCTCCTTTATACAGGATTTTTCTAAATTAAAAACAAAAACGAGTGAATGAGTATAGACTCATGCAAAAGTAAACCATTGCTAACGGTTGCTTATGTCCTTATTTCGTAGAACTTTGCTTCGTTCAGGACATTTCTGCGGCATCCTTTGGACAGTGATGTGTCGCCAATAACATGAGGTCGGGACTCTCAAATATAGCAACCAGGTTACATCGATAGAGCTGCCTTTCTTCTTTGC
>OMLP01045050.1:28219-43524 GCA_900302685.1 Spondyliosoma cantharus | reverse complement strand
TTTCTTCTTTGCGCTCTGTCTGTCATGCATGTAAAGAGCTACAGAAATGTTTTTTTATTGAGCTTAAAGGCCTGTACAACAAAAATATATATACATATATATGTATATATATATATATATTTTTAACACAGATAACAAAAATAGTTCTAAAGTAACAAATTATTTTTAACTATTAAGGAAGAAAATATAACATTAGCCGTTTTTACATTGGGCAATAAACCGCCAATAGGCCGGCCTTTTGCCGGCCCGTTCGGCATGTTTACACAGAGGGCGGCATATTGGCGGCCTGTTTTGGGCCACCAATATGAGGAGGGTACACTTGTTACCGCCTCCATTTCTATGTAAACACGAGGCGTAAATGTGCCGGCCTCTGCGTGAGATGGGCGGAGGTGTCGATGACATGCACTGCTGTGCGGGCCACCGCCGGGGAGTTTTAAAACCAGGAAACAGCTGATCACAGCAGTCAGTCCATCACTTCATCCGCGGACGTCAACATGAGCAACTGGAAAGCCGCTGAGATCCAGGAGATGCTAGAGTCTCCTAGATCTCTGTAGCTGACAGCTAGCGGAGCTGTTTGTTTGAGTCCGCTAGCTGTCAGCTAGCTGTGAAAGCGGCCGGGACTACGAACGGTCGCTACTTTCAAATTAAAAGCCCCCCGCTAAGAACCCAGTTCTAAACTCCAATGGGGTGCAATGTAAAGCTCTTATTTTGAAGACAAACTCGTCACTGTCCACTTCGTGCTTCACCTCACATCACATGTTTACACCTACCCCAGAGGTGACCAAGTGGCGGCTTTTGGAAAAGGAGGAATATTACGCCTCGTGTTTACAAAGAGAAGGCGGCAATTTGCCTTCATCATGCCACCCCCCCAGGTGAACACTAAGATACGTGTGACCACTGTATTTAAACTCTGTTCTACAGAGCTTACAAGTGGCCCGGTCCAAGCCAAATCTCTTTCAAACTTTTAGATTTGACGTGCATTGTAAATCTTACTGCCGTTGTCAGATATGTTGCTTTTGTTTTTACCTGGCAGGCAACGATGACGTTGGTGTGACGCATCTTGCGAGAGTCTCTGAACTCTGAAGAATGTGAAGACGTTGTGAGGAAGTAGCAGCAGCTTCACTCAAATGATTAATAACTTCTACATCCCGCCATCGACCGGTTCACAGTACATTAAGATATATCCAGTGGTGTGGTCGTATCATTAACTTGTCACTGATTTCTGATTATAACGGTAAATTGTTACACCCCTACTTGCTACTGATTGTTCAGCAAAGCATTCTTTTTCATTTGTAAGTTAACATGTCCTGATGCTCGTTAACATTTCTCATTGTAAGATAGTTGTCGGAACATTTTTTTATGAAGTACGCTTTTAAAATGATGGAGACAAAACTGACTAATTCAAAATGTGGTATGATGTCCCCATCATACCCAGTGTAAATGACACCTATGGTAACAAGACTGTCAGATGGAAATGATTCTTGCAAGACACACATGAAATAATTTGTAATATTGGGGATTCAGTTGAATCAGCGTGACTGCAACTGTTGCACCACCTATGTGCATGGTTTAGGAATCCAAACAACTGTGCCAAGGGGTTTTAAATGTGAGAAACGAGAGATATTTGATGTTAAAGACAAAAAAAAAAAACACACACACACAAAAAAGAATCTGAAAACAGGTGCTTGGCTGTCAAATAATTACTCAACCACATGGGATTTTTTGGCTCAACTGATATTTACCAGCAGAGCTAACAGATTATCACAGTCACAGATTATTACTAAATAACCGGGCATTATTCAAAATAAATATTGTTCGAAGAACATTGTTGCAATAAGTGCTATTAAGTAAGACCAATGTAATTCTACAGAAATGTAAGCGTGAACAAGATCAGACATGCCTGAAATGTATTACTGCTTCAATCATTTTATGATTATTTTATCATTTATGATTATTTTAGTATAAATTGACTAACCCAGATATGCAAGTAATGTTATTCTGATACAAAACGTTTCCTATTTCTAGCTATTAACATTCAAATGTAAAAATATCTGACTACTTTCCTTTCAGTTCCTTACAATAAATCTTGTCAAAAACATGCTGCAGCACTGATATTTATGATGCTTCCTTCCACTCTGCTGACAGTTGGCTGGCCTTTCAGCCAATGGCAGAGTCCAGTCACCTGCAGCATTCTGTGGGAAAGCCTTCTCTTTTGCAATGGAAATTAGACCGGAGTAGAACTTCAAGTCACCTACCTCACATAATAAATGCATTTAGGGGGAAAATTGGAACTATCACCTAATCAGTGTTTGCTTTATCCCTTCAGGTTTTTCATAAGAGTGTGAAAATGTTGATGACAAATCCTGTTTCTTTGTGTGGAGGTAAGAAAGGCTCTTTCAATCACACTTCTGCAGTTAGTGGGGGCAAAGAGCTGGGAGGGGCAGCTGGGAAAGAGGTGCTAGCCAAAGGATTTACAGTTCAGAAAAGACAGGCTGCTTCAACAGCAAAGCAGTGCCATTGTCAGAGAGTAATTTCATTTCATGAATAAGCGCTTGACTGCTTACAGTGACAGCCTAGTCCTCATCCTGTCTGCCCTGGCATCGCTCCCCTTCACCAACCAATGACAGAATGTCATCCTGCTTCCAAAATGCACAGACCAGGAGGATGGGGCTTATGTGCAACAACCAAAATCTGTGCCACCCTGACGGATGTTCAAAAGAAAATGTGAAAGGAAGAGGACTGTGTAGAGTCGACTTCATCTCCTCTCAGTAGAAACCATTTTGACTCCTGCTCAGGCTGGGAGTAAATTTGGGGTGGTAAGATCTCTCTGGTGAATATCATCACTGTCGGGTAACAAATGGCATCCAGCAGAAAAAAGGCACATGAGCCAGGTTCTGCAACAGCTCAGCTTGCATTCAGATAAGAAGAAAACAAATCACAGTGCTTAACAGTTCAGCATTGCCAGCATTCTGCTTAATGCTTACAAACTATTTCTTCACTGCACACAATAGACACACAGTGTACAGACAGTGCACTTCAGAGAATCATTATCGGGCCAAGTGTTCTTAATAATGTGGTGGAAATTAACAGTATATAACTTCAATTTTGACAAGTTTCCCTTTTGTCAACTTTGTCTCAATCATCTACTGCTACATTTCAGAGCAAAATAGACTTTCAGAAATGTATTCAACAGGCACAGGTAAGGCCTGATTAACCTGCTGGAGGGCACGAGCAACAAAATGTGCCCTTATTGAGGCACGCACACCACGATACTGTACTGATACATGTACTGCTGTTTATTAAAGCCCCCCTCCAGTGTAGTTTTTTGTGATCTATCATATTTTGTGAATCCTTTCCTGGCAATTTTGATGAGCCCCTTTGTTTTGTTATTTGTCAAAATATTTATAGTTATATATAGTTCTATTTATATATAGTCGTAGTATATATTGCTCCAATAGGGATTATAAAAAAAAACAAACAGTGCAGCTCTTTGAAAAAACAGGGCAGTGCAGAGATTGTGAGTGGTTGAGCAAGAGAGATAGCTATGATGACTGTATTCACATCAGACTGGTGTAAGCAACCATGAATAAACTCTGCAGCTCCTCAATACCAAAGAACCTTTGTCTGAGTGACAGCTGTCACTGACCCTGCTAATATTCATGATGTTTGTCCATGCTAATATTCCATGCTAGTGATGATGATCTTCCTAGAAGGGCAGTCTGGTTGTGGTGGTAATATCTATGTCTTACTATTAACCACACCCCCATTCTCTGTTTGAGAAAGAATGTTGACCGTTAGAAAGGAATAAACACTGACTGGAAAGGGACTTTAAACTACCCGGCAACATATGAACTAGTGAAAGTTGGCTCCACATGGATAAACAGTGATACGAACATGCTGCATACATAGTGATGCAGTAGCACAAGCAATCATAGTAAAAATAATCAATATAAAAGTGTGCATACACATGGAATTAAAGCTGTAGTATGTAACTATGTTTTTGTTATATTTTCTAAAATTGTCATTATGATCTGACAGTAGAATATGATACAGGTCAACTGTGTAGTCCAAAAAAATCCAAGACCAAGAACAGACATTTAATCTGGAAAGGCAAGTTATTCAACTACACAATACCACACAGAACAACAGGCTTAGTAGGTGTCCGGTATGTTAACGTAACAGCTGTTAGCCCCGCTGTTGCTAACAGCTGTTAGCCCCGCCGATCAGCTGTTAGCAATGCTAACTTTCAAACCGACATACTCAGTACTCAGGCTGTCCATCATTGTTCCGTTGGTCCTCCCTCCACCACAACCTCGGGGATATTCACCTCCTGGCTCCTTTGTCGCAGCGATGTTGGATGGTCGCGCTCCGCCTTTGCTGGCGGGGTCTTAAGGTGTGCAGCGCAGGAGCTCCTGGACCTCTGCTGTCTTGGTCTCCTGCGTCGCCCCCACTGTGTCCACGGTGCTATTCCCTCCGTGCGGACTGACAGGTGCTCCATTTATTCTTTGTAACGTTTACTCCTTATATATATTTTGATATATAAGTCGCACCTGACTATAAGTCGCAGGACCAGCCAAACTATGAAAAAAAAGTGCGACTTATAGTCCAGAAAATACGGTAATGTAACACATTTTATGATGTCGACATTTCACTCAAAATCACAAGTTTTAACCTCATGGTGGCATGATGGTTAAAGTCAGGGGATCATTAGCATTCACCCTCTGTGCACCATAAATGTACGTGTCCGTACAGCATTAAATGGCAGTACCTGGAAGAGCTGTCGAGATGTTCCAGTCTGAACCAAAGTGGAAGACAGGCTGTCCGCTGAACCACTCTTCCGGCACGGTTTAAAATATTCGAGAAAATGCTAGAAAACATATGAATGTGAGGAGATTTGTTAATCAACAGCAGCTGGTATTTGTGTCTTGGTATGAGTAACAATGTCAGCCGTCCTCTCACTTGTGACAGGAACAGTCACTTTATGCTGACGGGCTCGAAACACGACAACTGCACAGAGACAGATGAACGCGGTCATTTGCGTGACGAATTGGTATTTTTGCCTCATTACATCGTAACTGTGTACAATACCTGACTGGCATCCTCTGTCACACACACACACGCACACACACACTGACACACGCGCACACACACACACACATTACATTCCTGCTACCAGCTGCTTCCCATCCAGGCTGTCACAGAATCTCTGAAATGCAAGCGAGTTAATGAATTCTCAGTTACTGAGGCCGAGCAGACTATTAATTTCACCTAACATTTCAAATCAGATTAAAACTTCAACCAAATTAGCGTGACAACCACGAGTCAGGTTATTAACTCAATATGCTTCCTCTTCATTAACATGAAGTGACGCAGCACAGAGAGAACAGCGTTCTCAGCACTGGTCCTAATTAAGGAGGTTGCAGCACTTGGAAAAAAGTGTCAGAACAGAAGCTACAGAGCTTATGTGCACAGCGGACAAAGACTGTGTTGGAACGGACAGAAAACATTTTGTGGACTGGTCTCACGCCGCAGAGTCCCTCTGAGTCTGACCAGCCAAGACGGAGTGAGTCACCCATTTTTTCCCTCCACGGGCGCCACGCCGCTCTGAGCAGAAGGAAAACAATCCTCTAGTTATCTGTGTCTTTGGGCCAAGAGCTGCTTTTCTCTCCATCTGCCTTTTCCCCTCAGTCTGATCTATTTTTCTCTCACTGTCTTTCTTTGTGTGTTGTTCTCCGGCGCTGATAAAGCCTGACTGCAGCCCCCAACCCCCAACGCCCTGCTCAGCCCCTCATCTGCAGGTCACATCTGGCAGTAAGACTGCTTATATTTGAGCTTATGGGCCGTTACATAATGTCCCACATTCGATCACCAACTGCCGTCAGTGGAATGTATCTTTTATGTATAAAATAACTCCACACTTTACTCTGTTTTATGTCTTTCCTTCGCTCTTTTGCACCTTCCACCATCAGTGTTCAGCCAGTGCTGTGATCTCCCGGAGCAGATCTCTGAAGCGAAAATACAATCCCAAAATAAACAACTCCAACCACCGTTTCTCTTTTATCTCCTCTTCACTCGAGCACCTTCCAGCATTCACCCACTAACTGGGGTGTGTGTAAGATGCAGGATAATGGGCTCTTATGGTCATTTATGTCCCCAGGCGCCGTCTCGATCTGGCATAGTGAAGCAGACAGCCATCGCCATTCCCTATTCACGTTGATGGTTATTGTCTGTTTATGGATACAGCTGGCAGCCTACGCATGTGTGTCATTATGAACTGTGCATAGGCTCCGCAGAGTGTGCCAGCTGGCCTTATCTTATCTTATCTGCCCCAACCCTGTACTGTATGGAGCCAGAAACACCAGCCCACTGTTCTGGAGCTTATAAAATCCACACAACTGTCAATCCATCAGCGTTTACCAGCAGGGCCCGTCCCTGTGGTGTTGTTAGCAATATGGCTCCGGATAGACCAGCACCGCGTGTTGGCGCTTTCAGGCTGTTATTACCCAGGCTCTGCTGGGAAGATCCAATTCAGCCGGGAATGATTGGGAATATTAACACATTTATCAGAGACATGTGAACAGGGGAGAGAGAGTGTGGGTACTAATGTGATTCTGCTCGATATGAAGTTTAAAGAATGAGAGCAAATGGAGAGAGAGTTGAGGAGCAGGCAGGGAAGGAGAAATAGTTTAAGGATAACATTTTTCATCAGTTGCTTTTAATGTGCACGGCCAAGGGATATTTATTCATCCTAAACAAAAACAACATGTGGCGAATGAAGACCGGCTGCAAGCAGCAAGTGATTTATCATTCCAGTGCTGCCACTCGATGGCAGTGTGAAGGAGTGCACATCAGTGACTCCCAATGCAGGAGTTCATACTTAACGTTTCATCATAGGAATCAGTCACTTTGAGACAATTTTCATTCAGGAGTAAAGCATTTGCATCTTTATTTTTTTGCTCATTTACATTGTCTTATATTTCCATGTCTTATACATAGTAAAGTCGTCATAAACGTGTTGCTGAATTGCTCAAACACTGCCTCGTGTGAATTAGTCTGATCCTGAGTGTCCAGTCAAAACTGCCCGGACTGCTGCTGCTGAAGCTTTGTTGTCTGACTCCTCAGCCATCAATTGAGGACGAATGTCTGCCAAAAGACACATCTGTTTAATTATGTGTTTTTTGGCGGGGACCAGTGGATCGCTTGTCACTTTATTGAGCTTCAATGCGCTCAGAAGGCTGATAAAACATAATGAACATCGCTCAAGATACACTAGGTAGAAGTCATCCGAGGACGGGCCAGCTGTGACAGAGTGATGTGAAGTGGACTGACATTTTCAAAAGGCCACTGTGGCCATTTAGTCAATTAAAGATTTAGTTAGATTCAGTTTTAACTTTACGCCATAAATCAATCCCACCTCAGTGTGACTTTGTATTAACTTTGATGTACAGGAGAGGGCAGTAAAATCAAGCTAGCTGCTTGTTGATTCTGTTAATGTGATACCTCAGTTAGTGAGACACCATAGCACCCTGCACAGAGGCTGTGAAGTCCTCATATTAGCAAGCAGGATGGCTTTTCAAAAAGAGTAGCCATAGAAGGCCCATACTTTTGTACTACTGGGCTAAGCTAAACTGTTGGGTAGGTTAAATATGGAGATAAAGCTCTTCTTCCTACCACTTGTGGGGGGGGGAAAAATGGCCCAATTGAGCGTGTGTCAAGTGTTACGTAGTAGTACGTATACGTCAAGAAGCCATTTTAGGGACATCTGAGACCCGTCAGAATTCACCCAGTTTTTATCATTCTACCATGTACATAGCCAGCCTCAGGTTACTTACACTAGCATGCTAGCTTGGTAAACTTTAGCATGCTAATGGTAGTGTGTTGCTTTAACTGCTGGAATTTTCTAATTAGTTTCAAGTGTGTTGTGTTGTTTACTGACGCGATGAACTCAAGTTTCATTTTGGACTGTCAACGACACTCCAGAACATGAGAGGGGACACCCATGTTCCAAGGTGTCCAGATATTTCTTACTGGACCAAACCAACCACACTGCTGGCATGCTATAAAGGACTATCCATTGACTCTAAGGCATCCATTGAAAGTTGGCTGCCAATAGATATTTTGAATTAAAAGAATACTAAATAATACCATAAGCCTATTAAGTCTCAGGGTGTAGGCTACATTTAAAGGTGCAATACATAAAAATTGGCCGGCTGTCAAATTCATACTCAAGACAAATAGGGGGAAGCATATCACTAGAGTAACCACTAACTGCTGCTAACTGTAGCTGCCCTTAGCGAGATAGACCAGTTAGCTAAAAAGCTAGTGGTTCAGACTGGGAGCTCAGGAACCAGGAGAGTGTTAGTGTTCACATCACTAGCACAGGGGCTTTGGACCGGGACAGGCCGTAGCTAGCTTGTTAGCATGCTAACTTCAGTCAATATCTCTGCAACACAATACATAGACATCAGAATGTCAAAACTGCTATTTCACTATTCACAATCTGTTGATATTCTGTGTTAATCTTTGAATGAACTAGAATTCTTGCATATAGCTGCTTTGACATTCTAAGCAAGGAAACCTTAGAATGCTAATGGTATGTTTTCCTAGGATGGTGATGGAAATTAATCATTTATTTTGGAAGGTGTTTCCGTGAACGTGAGTGTTGAACGCATGATGCCATTTAAAAAGTCACCGACAACAAATTCCAGTTGTCGAGATATTTCTCTGTGGACCAAGAACCCACTGCTAGCATAGCTAGAAATGCTAGCGCTTCACTGAAACTAAAGGCACCGACTGAAACTTATTGCTGTCTCTGTAAAATTGTACTTTCTTCAGTAATATACATTCATATATTCAGTAATTACATTAACAATCCTAAAGAGGAGAAACTTTAGCATGCTAATGATGTTGTACACCTGAGGCTAGGGGCAATATCTCAATAGCTGGTGCGTCAAGAGCGAAACTTTATGTTTGTACAATTTTGCAATTTTAACAAACTTAGCTGTCATTCTCTAGGTACATATTTAATGGCAATCTATTCAACATTTGTCGTCGAGATATTCCACCCCGGACCGAAGTATTGAGCTGCCCACACTGCTCCACTGGCTAAAAAATGTGTCATCTTTGAAACTAAGGCACCAACTGAAACTTATGGCTTCCTATATTTGTTTTGGACTAACACAGTGGTAGATAATATATTCAGTAATATACAGCACATTTCCTATGGGTGCAAACAAACGATTTTACATTCTTGTGTAGTCAACTGCAAAATTATTGACACATAAACTTAAAATTGTGACTCTTGTGCCACAGTACATCACATTTTTCACTTCGCAACACTTCTGCACTGCGCTTATGGCTCATTTATTGGCGACATACTGTACGTTGTGGTCTTTGTGCTTAACTCAAACAAGAGGCATGTTAATATCAATGGAGCCATTCATTCTGCATCCGCTAGCATTCACTGAAGACATGACTTCTTTATGAAGACAGGTAGTAGTGAGAGAAATGACAGGTTGCCATGGCAGTCAAGCACCTTTTGATGTTCCTGTTTTCAAGCAGGGTTGGATAAAACACCAGTATGAATGGATGGTTTGAAATGGAAAGATGAGGGACACTTGGCATCCGGCTCATCCCAGGTTCCAGACCTCTACCTAACTCCTAACATTATAGCATTAAGCTGAGACAGGTGACATTGTGATAAAACAAACTTAAAACACATTCGTACAATATGGAAATGATGCATCTCCACATGCAATCCAGTTCAAGTTCATCTTTCCAAGATCCTGCTGGCTACTTCCCCACGCTGGTTTTCTGTTTGGTGTATTTCTGTGCAATGCCGTAGGGCACGTGGGCGGCGACGGTGCCCATCTCAGCCGCTCCCTCCACATGAAACATCTGATCGTCAAAGTAGATGTGAGGCCTGATCTTCTCCAGCATGGGGCCCTTTGGTGCTCCAGCGAGGAACAAGGCCTCGTCGATCTCCAGTCCCCAGGCCCTGAGTGTCTTCAGCGCCCTGATCCCAGAGCTGGCTGCGCTACGAGCTGTGACCAAGTATGTTCGGATGGGGCAGTCCAGGCGCTGGCCTTTTGCGTAAAACTTTTTCTGGAGCTTCCCCAGTGCCTCCAGGAAGCCCTTCAGGGGACCCTGCCAGAGAGGAAGACAGAGAGTACGATATAGCAGAGTTGGGGAGACTGTGTCTGTTCTCACCTTGCAACATTATTGTCATTGCCTCGTCATGCCACATCTGCGTATGAATGTGGCACCATTTTTTTTTTTAATGCCTGCACAGCTTAAAGCTAATTTTATAAATTGCTGTCTGTCTGATAGAACGATGCACCAACTGACGGTCTGAATCCCAATACCTTTTGAAACCATTTATTATATTTTGCATAATGTGTTCATAGAATAACCACTTAAGGAAATGGATTTTATATCAAGAAAATCTGCATAATTATTTAAAGGTGATTAAGGGCTTCGTGGAAAATGCTCCAAATGAGACTAAGGATTAAATCGCAGCTTCATTTTGTTGCCCTAATTTCTGTTAGAGGCACTTTTTTTCTTTTTTTAATTATGAAAAGAAAAAAAAGAAAAACCTCACTGATGCAATCTGTACTGATTATTGAGTGAACAGGATGGTATCAGCACATCAGCTACTGTTCAAGAGAAAATGTCCAAACAGACTTCCAGCGAAAAACTACATACGTGATCTAATAGTATGTCCTCGTTGTCCCGCTCGTGTTCGAAGAACTTGTCCAGCCCGTGGGCTTTGAAGATGCGCTCAGATTCGTCCGAGAAGAGGACGGCGTCACCATCAAATGCCACCCTCAGCTGTGTCTCTGATACCTCTGTCAGCTTCTCTGGCATGAACATGGTGGCTGCAGCGATGCCTGGACACAAACGCAGTCAAAGACATAAAAGTAGGTTTAACAATATTTAATTCAAATTAGTTGATAGCAGTTAAAGCGAAGTGGTGGTTGTGCAGACTCCATTTCACACTTTGGGTGCATTTCAAGTCTTTCCTCCATGTTTCCCTCGCTAGCATCTTTTCCTTGCATCCTAGTATTGAGACATCTTTTTTTTTCTGAAGTGTTACTTCTCATTTGAATCCAAATCTAGATGTCAGGGCATTCAGCTGATAGTCTTCAGGGAAAGCTACTGTCGTGCATCCTCACTCATGTCTCCTAAGAGATCCCTCCTCACTCGTCTCTTCAGAGCAGAAGTAAGAGCTTCTGGAGGCTGTGCAAGGGTGTTTCAAGCAATCATCAAGACGCCATATGTTACTTTACTTGAATTCACTTGACTCCACTGCACTGCACTTCCTTTTACTTAACTTCACTTCTTTGCTTCACTCTACTCTAACATTACTTCTTAACTTGAATTTAAGTTGTTACCTGTACAAATTGCCAGAATTCAAACGTAGCTCCAAAACCAGGGGCATCAAACTGGGGGGAAAAGTGGGACTGATTACCAGGGCCCCAATGGGGGAGGGGGCCCTCAAAAGGCCTGAAATAAAAATGTTGTTTTGATTTAATTTTTAAAGTAATTAGTGTCATAACTAACTTAACATTGGCAGAATAAATTGGATGAGAGACTTTACTCTCTATAAAAAGAATAAATAGTGGAGGCTGTCTGAGGCCCCTCTCACCCCTTACAATACATAATGGTTCAGTCCACCCCTGCAGCTGCAGGTGCGTGAAGATGCGTCTCCAAACAGCTTAACGAGCGGAGTGGCTGTTGCTCATCAAGACATGACTTTCCCCAAGAAAAAAAAATCAGGGAGCCTTAAACGAAAGGAAAAGGCAGAAAGGGGAAAGAAAGCAAGGAGAGGGAAGACAACTCCTCACAAATTTATTTCAAAAGAAAGGTGAGCACAGTTCACAGCTAACACAGTTTAGGAACAGTTAAAGCTAATGGCAGCAGCCATGAATCTAGCTCAGTTAGCAACAGGTTCCTCATCCTCATCTCAACCCCTCACTAAGTGGTGGCTGAAAGTTATTATTACAAGTAATCATTTCACATTGAGGTCGCGGACCTCGCGGTAAAAACAGTTCAAATTTGGAGCGATGTTTAGCTCCTTTCCCAGTAAGCTAGCATGACGTGTTTGGCTTAAAAAAAATCGGCCTTCAGAAGACAGTAATGTTAATGCCAGATGATCCACCATCATTTTCAGAGGGTTAGAAGAATTGAGGTGGAGAATAATTCCAACTTTAAAATCATGGTGATCAATGAGGCAGACTACAATTAAAATAAATATGTCATTCTGTTTTTCACATTTGGATGGTTAAATTATGTTGTAAATTAGACCCACCATTAGGCTGTAGTTTAATTTGACAGCGAGCAGTAACCAAGTAACTGTCATGTTGTTCTTTTAAAAAGTATGGGAATGATGGCCAAAAATATCATTAAAATGCATAGTTTTATATAAAACAGCATCAAATTTTTTGCCGGCCTATACAAGGGCCCAATTAGATTTATTTTCATGGGGCCCAAAATCCCTGGCGGCGCCCCTGTCCAAAACTATAGGGAGCAGCATGACCAACAACTGCTGCTCACTATTCTCTTTGCCATCTTTGGCTGTAGTAACTACGGGCTGTGAGCAAGTAGCTCAGCTAGCCGTGGAGCTAAGTGTCACTGTGAGCTAGCAGGCAACCTCAGACGACGAGAAACAGGGCTCAGGTCAACTGGGCAACTAGAAAATGTTTACATGCTTTAACGTTGAAAAAATACATAATTTTTTCTCAAACTGTCCATTACCTTAAGACCTCTATTCACCCTCTGTCTGAACGCTCCATTTAGAGTCTGTCTTCTGAAAAGCCCAGTCTGCTCTGATTGGTCAGCTTTCACAGGCCTGAGCAAGGCCCGTCCACCGTATTTCCGCATCAGCACTGCTGGTGTTTTTGCAAACACGACTGTGTTGAGGGCGGTTACTGTATAGATGCCACATCACAATCTTACAAAAAGTCCTGACAGCTCATTTTGCTTTTTTTCCAGATCTGCTTTATAATCAAAAAGGCTTTGAAAATCTCACTTTCTACAATATGGGACCTTTAAATGAATCACGTTAGGATCAGAATCATGTCAACGGTAACATGTGTTACTGAGGTGAAACCAGCTCTCACATGACACTTTTAATTGAACTAAAACTGATGGATATGTTGGTACCTGTAGGTAATAACATGCTGGATGGATCAGAATCAAGTGGAAAAAGAAACATTTCTTGCCGAGGTAAAACCTAAATTGAACAAATCGGGAATGATTCACTGACGTTGTAGGGCTATTAAAGAAAACACTCTCAGAACATACTGTGTGGCCTTCAGCTTGCAGGGAGTATTAACAGATGGCAACACAGCTAATTAAGGCCTTTCAAGTAAAATGTCAAGGACACTGTGTGTCTGTGTTTGTGGGAGCAGGTGTGTGCTTCCCAGAGAAGCTAACACAGCATTAGTGACACTGGGCATGTAAGTCACATGAATAATGTCCCAGAAGTCATCTTGAGAGACCACTGTGATCAATCACCACTGCACTGTATTTTTCCCCTAAACCCAATATGATGTTGTCTGATTCTGATAGCTGAAGAAATCAAGAATTCCGTGTCAATACACTTTTTTTTTGTCTTGTTTTTGTCATAAATTAGTCTCCACGGCATCTGCGTGTGCTCATCCTCTTTGACAGCAATATTAATGCAACGTGAAATGAGCCGCGCCGAACAAATTTAAACCTTCAGCAGCGGTTGTCAGCTCACGTCCCACAAATCTCACATCAATGTGTTCCCAGCTCCTTGTCAGCAGAGCATATTTACATCTTGTATCTCTTTGGCAGAGAGCTGCCCGTGTTCTCAAACACTGATATTCAGAGCTACAGTCGGAGAAATGCTGCTGTTCCCTCCGGTGTGTGTGTTGATATGCCGTGACACGCGGGAATCCATCAAGACAATACAAAGAGAGGGGAGAATTAATATGCTTGTTTATGATAATGACACTGTAGTGCTGGAGAACATGTCAGTCTCTGCTGCTAATTATGCAAACATAACATGAAACTGTTTGCAGCTTGCTGCATGTGTAAGAATTTAATAGAGTCATACATACATACATAGATATTCTCCATTTAAATTGAAGTTTGACGGCAGCTCTGACATTTTATTCCATTTATCTGGAATTACAAAAGCTCCCCAACACTATTAAGTCATTCGGCCTCACAGCTGCGCTTATAATTGCGATGATAACAATAAAAGGCATGTTTGAAGCAAGTCTCTGCCAATAGACTTTCACACAGTGATGAAAAGAATGAAAATAAATTGGTGCCTGGAAGGCAGGAAAAGACGTACAGACTGCACAAATTTAATGCAGCTTTAGAGGTGCACCATGTAGTGTTGGGGGAGAAAATGTAATCAGAAGAGAAAGATCTCCACTGACTGATTTGTTTATGCCTAAACAAACTGAATAAACAAACACAACTTCATACTGTTTTACGTTGTTTATATGTGGCAGGCCCTGCCACTTTTCTAGCTTCAAACAGTGTTCTGAGAACTTATTTTTAAAAATACATATTTCTGAGTTTGAATTTCTACTCCAACACTCCAGTTCCCCTTTAATAAGCAGTTAGTCTGAAGCATTCAGAACCACTGTGGCGTTAGATGGCCAGGTTGTGACACCAGCAAAACTATGGTGATGTGTTCATGATCTACTTAACACAGTGAAATAAGGTATATGGAGGATAACTGTTGTCTGTGTCACTGAAACTAATTATTATCATTATTACTATTTCAACTGCGGGGTCACCACTGGTTTGTGTGCTACCGTTTAAAGCCTTGAGTCTCACATTCTGGCCTCCACCATCTTGGTTTTTGAGGCTTAGAAGTGATACTAGCATATTACGACGAGAAGGTGACACTAGGGAGAATATCCTGATTGGATCCGACTGAGAACCCAAGGACAAGCCGCGGTAATGACTTGTCAATCATAAGGTAGCCACTCCCTAAAGCATACCCTGCTTTGTCATCAATTTCACCCATAATCTACTGAGACCATAAACTCATTCTCACTCAAGTGAGAAGTATGTTTGTTTTCTCATGAGCTTACATACAATCAGACTTCTTTTTGAAACCAATAAAGTCGACCCCTGCAACACTTTTTAGACCCAGAAGCTCAGTCCACATTTGTATTCATTCGATGGTTTATTTTTGTCAGGTAACACAACTGTTGAGAAGCCTTAACCTGTATGTATTGAAGTGCGAACTGCAGCACTGGAATGTAAACTTCAATCTTTATACATTTGAGTACAAATCTGAGGTAATTGCTAGGGCT
>OMLP01045048.1:27377-46319 GCA_900302685.1 Spondyliosoma cantharus | reverse complement strand
TCCCTCTGACCCCCTTAAATCCAGCTTCCTGTTCCTGCACTTCAGGTTTTGTTTTGTGGTTGTATGGAATAGTGGACACACACACACACACACACACACACACACACACACACACACACACACACAAAGCAACGCACACATTCAGCACAAGTGGATGCAAAGCAGAAGTGTGTAAAATGCACTTAAGAGAAGTGAGGGAATCAATACTAATGGGCGGGTCGTGTCGGGCCAGAGGGGCCCTGCTGTGTGGTCTCCATTATTTGGCCAAGGCAGCGACCTCATTTATCAATGTTTACTGATTATAATTCCCCAGAATGCAATACAGCAAGCGGCCACCTGCTCACTTTGGCAGCTGGGTTTGTTTTCTGACATGCATTTTGGCTCTAAGACTATCTTTGTTGCACTCGGGGGTACAATTCAAGCTGGTTATTTTATGGTTTATTGGTATGCTTTGGTGTGTTTTTTAAAGAGCCAGAAGTTTATGCCATCACCAATAATGCAATGTATTAAACTTCCAGTGAGTGGAGATCAAGATAAGAGATATCTACATCTGCTCTTCATGCCTCTTACCCTGAAGGTATCTGCCAGCACTTCCGCCCCCCTGCGGTTGGTGTGGGATGAGATGCCGACAAAGAACTCCCTCCCTGTGAAGAGGACATCGCTGCCCTCCAGCGTGGCCCCTGCGGAGTCTCCCTCCTCAGCCCCCATCTCCACCACTGTCAGGTTGAGCTCTGACATCACCCTCCTCACCGCCTCCGCCTGGAGAGATGACGAGTGAGGACGTGGAGAAAGAAACACATTCATCAATTACTACCCGAACAACATTTTAGATTAAATTATTATCATTCAATGTCATAATATTTAGTTTTGTTAAGAACACGTATGATAAGCAGCTGCAAACTATTCTGGAAGCTTTGCTGCTGTAGAGGATTCAACATGTATAAAGATGAAACTTTACAGTAAAAAAACAACAACAATCGATTGATGTTTTCTTGGGTTTTGGTGGAGTTGCTCTCCCAAGAAAACTCCTATTTTATCCAAAAACATGGTGCGTCCCACTGAACTCACTAGAAAAATTAGAGGAAAATTAAACATAACCAATGATTAACAGGACACGTAGCATTAAACACCACCAAATCACATCTTAACAAACAGGCAATCTTCAACCTAAAGGTTCCCTAAAGATTTTTTTTGTAACCTTCAAAAGTTGTTTTTAAACACAACCTTTAGAGAACATTCCCTGAAAGTTGTCTTAATGTTACTGTGGAAAAACCTTTAGGGAACCTTGCCGTTATGTTCCTGAAAGGTTGTGTGGAAGTTATATTTGTAGACTGAAATGTGTGGGGTTAGGGTTAGAGGTCGTAGCTACTACTCAGTTCATAGTGTATAGTGTTATTATTACAGTAATAAAGGTATATAATATAATAAAGGTAACAGTTAAGGATCAGTGACAAAAAAGGAATTTAAGAAGGCGACTAAATGCTGCCTTACATAAGTGAAGTATCGGCTGCAGGCTGATTTCACACCATCCTGATATGAGCTGAAACACATGGCTGCTACTAACTGCCCTTTATCTCACACAGCAAGATTAAGTGCAGAGGATTAGGCTGCAGACACGACTAGACTCGAGCCATTGTCTTCTCCCCTGTGTTACCTCGCTGCGTCTCTGCTGTTTGAAGGGCCTGGTGATGAGCGCCGTGTCTCCCTGGATGACCGCCACATCCTCTATTCTCCAGCTCTCCGGCAGCTCAGGGTCTGGGGGAATCTCGATCAGCTGCAGGCCCACCTTCTGCCTCAGGGCTCCCGTCAGGCAGCCAAACTGACGCTGAGCTTTAGCCAGGTCCACCGAGACCTCCCCGTTCTCACGACTGTCTCCCACCACTTTCCCAAAGGTCTCCGGGATGCCGCGCACCACAGCGTGGGTGAATTTGCCATACGGGCACATGTTTGCCATGATTGCAGTAAAGACTGTATGTCTGTAAAAAAAAAAAAAAAGTCGTAGCAAGTATTGGTGTTCTGCCAAGATGCCAATAAGTTTGCTCTGCCAGAGGACGAGCAAGAGGTAATTAAAAGATGTGTACGTTGAACTCTAGAGGAAGCTAATGGGATGGATCAAGAGGTCCAGGAGGAAAGTGGAGCACATCATCATCATCATCATCATCATCCCCGTCTGTCCGTCTCTGCTTTCATTCCAGTACTCCACCGGCTACTCCTCCATCTGCAGACGCCAAGAAGCAGATGCAGAGGATCCCAGCCCTAAGACAGAGGGAGGTGGACATGTTAACAAGGCTGTGCTGGTTTTGAGGACCACTCTGGTTTGAGGAGGTAAGTGTCTCCCACCCTATTCTGAAGATGGAAAAAGTGTATTTATGTGAATTTTGGAGGAAACCATCCATCACCACATGAAACATTCAAGGCCAGCTGAAACAACACGCAGAGATAGCAGCGTGGAAAGTAGACAAAAGGGGCATTGTTCAAGGGTTAGATTATAAAGAAACATTATTCAAAAGCACAGCAATATGCTGCAAGGCCTTTTCCATGTTTGGGCAGTGGGTTAGATTTGGGACAATTGCCCTTTTATCATCTTCCCTGTAACTCACAGCAGTCGCCCACTGTGAGGCTGCAGAAAGGGACTTCCACACAGGATGTTTCCTAAGTCTGCTTCATAACTTATGCAACAAGTGCTGGGACTTTGATATCTATTTTTATTTTTAAGGCAGGACATATTTTTTGTATTTTCAGAAGACTTAACGTTACCTGCAAGTTGAAGCTAAAAATAAATCAAAAATCACAGCCAGCAGTGCTTCAAAATTAGTATTTCTTCCTGTCTATGGTTCCCACTTGTCAGACAATAATATTTCTCCTGATGTGATTTTCAACATTCAGTGCCCTGGTTTGTTTCTCAGTTATCCAGCTGCCATAATGAATGAGGCAGCCACAAACAGAACAGACCATGTTAAATGTCCAGCTGCAGGAGTGCACCGCCCAACAGTTCACTGCTCCTTCCCCAAATACTTCTGATGATGTCCACATCTTTCCAACGGGGGGGGGAAACTATCACCAACACCCACAGAAGTTGAACAAACGAGAAATTAACACGTAGACTAATATCTGCTTACCTTTTGTTAAGTGTCGCAGCTTCCACGCTCGGCCGCGTTTCCCCGTGTTTGATTTAATTTCTGAACCGACCCAGTTCCCGTTATCCACTCGCTCCCTTTTTCCCCCTCTCGTCTTTCTCTGGCGAACGAACTGCTCGTCAAGATGGCGGCTGTGAATGCGCACATCTCCGGTGACGCTTCAGAATAAGAACGGCTGCTAAAACCTGCACGTTTAGCTTTGCTGTTTCATAGGACTGACCAATTACAACACATCATACTTCATTAGATTAAACAGTTGATGTATTTAAACTCAACACAGTTGTGGTAGAGCGAAAACAACGCGGCTATAACAACATTGT
The DNA here is from genome assembly GCA_900302685.1 of Spondyliosoma cantharus. Classification (NCBI taxonomy): domain Eukaryota; kingdom Metazoa; phylum Chordata; class Actinopteri; order Spariformes; family Sparidae; genus Spondyliosoma; species Spondyliosoma cantharus. The sequence goes on along the minus strand of OMLP01045048.1, from coordinate 42,862 downwards.
TAAAACTAAGGGACCGTTATGCTCTTATTTTTTAGAGCCGAAATCTCTAAACTTCCGGTCTTCTCCATGTATTAATGGCGGGTTTGACGACGCTCTCCCACCCCCCATCCCCCACACGTCCCGTCCGGACTCCATCCACGTTGGTTTGATTTACCAGCGTTTGTTATTGGCGTTCAATAATGGTGAATGTAGCTACACGTAACATTAATCAATACCCAACGTCAACAAAAACACTAATCTTTTGCTTTTAAAATATTTCATGTTTAACTTTAGAGTAGAATATCCAAAAACTCCAAGTTAAATGGGGCAAAGTGTAGTTCTAGGGAAGAATTCAAACTCAAATTTTAGTATTCACAATATTAACAAGGTAATAGTACAACTCAGACATATTTATCTTTTCTATAATTGAATAAACAAGCTGTTCTCAGAGAACAATGAAGTCCCCAGAACACTGTTTGAAGCTAGAAAGGTGGCAGGGTCCGCCAAATACGAACAAAGTTAACTTATGATGTCCTTTAAGATGAAGACAGTTTGTTAATTTAGCTTGTTTAGGCTTTAAAAAAAAATCAGTTAAAGAAAATCTCTCTTTTGATAAAAATATCTCCAACAAAACGACATAGTGCCACTTTAATCAACTTTTTAGACATTAAGATACCACCTTCCTCTTAAAAGGTGCAATATGTACAAATTTTTAAAACGTTCAAAATTTAACTAACATTATCAACAGTTTTGACCTAATGTCAGAGACGTCTATGTATTGTGTCACAGAGATACTTAAGTTAGCATGCTAATCAGCTAGCCCCAGGCCTGAAAACCTCTTTCTCCATGCGGTCCAAAGTCCAGCTGACCGAACTGAAAAGCTAACAGTAGCTACAGTCATTGATGTATAAACAGAATACAGTTAAAAATTATTCTGACATTTTTAGGGACATTGAAGATTATGAAATTCACCTGATATCAACATTAGCTTGTGATCTTAACACGAACATTGGAGCGGGTTTCCAGGCTAAACATTAGCTAAGGCTAATGCTAGTTTTTTGCAAGATACTTCAGCAACGTAGGTGCTAATTTGGGGTCTTACGAAAAACTAACTTATTAATAGTGTTTAGAACTTAATGACGTAGATAAACTAACTTTCAGGTTATTTAGAGTAATAAAGAGCAGTTTAATTTAGTTGTAGCTAGCTAAAGCTGCCTACGTTATTGGAAAATGATAGCATAAATTAACCAATTGGGCCCCACTGATGAAATCCCAATTTGTGTCACATAAAAGCCTCCCCTGACACCCTTTGCTTAGACTGAGACACTGATTTAATGATGGATTAGAGTATTTCTGTGAGGTTTAGGCCTACTAGGATTAAGGCCTCCTATTTAATATCCTCTTTTTAATCCAGATGAATTGTTTATGAAAGGTCAGATACTGTATCAACAGCCCTGCCAAGATGCCAGTATCTGCCCTTTGAACAAAAACCTAGACCGTCTGCTGTGAATCAAAAAGTCAATATTCTTCTCACCTCTCCCACAGCGGTCTAAATAAATGGCTGCATTAACCTTATCAGCTTCCCAGGTGATTTATTTCAGCAGTTCTCAGCTCATTGACTTCACTTGTCTCTCCCTTTCTAAATGATCATAAATTAAGGCCTGTGACGCTGTGCCACGGTTGTTGGCTGTTTTTGTCTGTGTGACAGGACAAAAAATAATCTGGCTTTCCTGAAATGTGGGTCAAAATGATGTTGGACACTGTTGAGATTTTTGGATAAACAGGATGCTTCATCAGGTGCTATTGAAAAAGCTCTGTATCTCTGTCTAGTGAACAGCGTTTACAATTAATTGATAATCAGCCTTGTTTTGCTGACATTTGGCAACTGACGTGTAGAGGTTCGCACAGCAGCAATGTAAACACGCATAAACACATCCTAGGTAACAGATGGCTGCGATTGCGTGTATATAAACATGCGCGGCTACTTTTTCACTCAAAGCAGCACAATATTCCCTTCTACTGACAAGACCGAGCTACTGCAGCTAAGGTTGCTCAACAAGCAACAGAGAGTTAAAGACACAGAGTGACGAGGAAGAAAGAAAGACCAGATACGTGTGTTTTTCTGCGCGCAGAGGCAGAAAATGAGACGGAAAATGTGATGTTGATGTAATAGAAGAGGGGGGAAATGTGGCGGGATGGAGGATGGGAGGTAAAGGGCACAGACAGGATTAAAGAACACCATCTGTCCACTGAGATCCTTCAGCCAGTACACAAAACATCCCCGTCAAACATGGCCTCAGCGGGGTCACCACACACCAGCACTGTCTGAGTTCAAATAGTTTCCTCCACTCCACTACAATTTATATTTTTGTGAAACGTTTGTCCTCTGCATCCACCTATTATATAACAGTTGACATGAATGGACTTGATTTTCTTTGAATGAATTCATAGATACCAAATAATTGAGTGCGTTCATATGTTTTCACGGTCAACATTTATTTTTATCAAAATCTTCCCATACTAAATTTTGTAAAATACTGTTTATATAACATAAATGTGAACCTATAGACTACAAACAAACAATATTTCTTAGCTTATGCAAAGCTGAAATATAGAAAGCTGGTTTTCAAAGTGTAGTAAACTGATTCAAGGTTTCATTTTGCAGGGCAAATTTCTCGAGCAAGTGAATGAATCCAAAAAGTCTGTCAGGGTTGAGAGAGAGCAAAAAAGTGCAAATCAAAAAGTGTGTAATATCTAAACAACCTTAATTTACTCACTCCGAATGGACAAAAGAGAACCTGGTTCTGCCACTTTCTCCATTTCACACCAAACTCCATTCAAAAATCTTTGATTTTTAAACAAACATGCACACATTTCAGCGACTGTAAAGAATCATACATGTTTAATGACTTTCATGATTTTTCATTCATCTCATTTAGACACACAACATATCACCCACATCATTTTGATTTCACAAACTAACTTACACTGCAGAAACCGGAGCGATATTCTAGTCTACCTTTACAGAAGAGAAATAGAAAGCATACTGACTGGACACATCATCTACGGAGCATCAGTGATATATGTGAAGTGAGATGTCTGCTCAGATCCCAAAGGATACTAAAGACACTGACCCCAGCTACAGTCTGTTCCCCCTGCTGCCACCTGACAAGAGATACATAAGTATCTGCTGCTGGACCATCAGACTACAGAGCAGCTTCTTTTATCAGGCTCCTCAATTCATTTTCTGCACTCCATTTCATGAAATACATAGTTGTGTTCTTTTCCTCCTATGTAGCATAAAGGGACTTAAACTCAGTTGTAAAATCACAAAGGAAACTCGAACGTCTAAACAAGAGACATTCAAGTTCACCGTCTGAACCTAGCAGGAGTTTAAAGACAGTTTTTAAGGCTTACAGCTGCGTAATTAATCAACTGGTAAACAGCTTATTCAGTCTGAGCTCGTTTGGCACACACCATCACAAGACTGCTGTCAGCAGACCGTCCTGCGTGCTGCCCTCACGTCTCCCATTACGCCCTAAAGGATAATTCAGTTAAACTGGCCTCGCTCTCCAACTCACTGACTATCTGTCTCTGACATGCTGACTTTCTCTCTCCATCCGGGATGCTGACTCTTTCTCCACTGTGCTGACTTTAAAGCCATCTGTCTTTTCTGACTTCTCTGCACCTTTTCTAGCTGCTGTCTCACACATACACAAAGGACTTAATACATAAAGGAATGATACGTTTAACGCCACTGAGAGCAAAATAGCCAGAATTGCAGAAATACAGACGTCATGTGTAGAAATTTTCCAGCATCGACCAAACTCCAGGGTCATTTTCATATTTCTTATTCCTATTCAATGTTGTCCTTACCTTTTAACCTATCCCCAACACAGATGCATGGTATCCGTTTGCCTACACAAACTCAGCCATACATCTGATTTGTCAATTTGACAAAAGCATAAAGCTGCCAGAAACCCAGAATACAAGAAAAACAACACAGCTCCTTTAAATCTTTTACATATTTTTCCACTATGAATATTCTAGTGAAACAATTCAGTAAAAAATGTATATTACTACACACAAATACATAGAAATGTAAGAAATAACACATGTAAAGGGATTTTATACCAACTTGTTTTGGTCCTTTTTCATTGTTTCATTGTCATTAATGCCTGTAAATCACTAAACAAATTAAAAAACATTTTTAATGGTCTACAGACATAAAAACATTAAACATTCTCAGTATATCAATTTGTTCATTTTCAACTTTATGTGTCTAATCAAAGTATATAAACTTCTCATGTTGCTAAACCCCATAATTCACATAAACGTTTAAACTGGCGTCCTCAGTTGGAGCTACAGCCCTGACTGGGAACTAGAAATGATCCCTTTGCTTGACCTTCTTAACGATGAGATCAGAGGTCAACTTATTTAGCTCAATTAAACACAATCGCTCTAATTTGTCTAAAATGGGCCATCACTCCTCGCCTTTCTAATTAATTAATCACCGAGTAACGATGCTGCTGTTGTGAAAGTGACACTTCATGCAACTTAAGACGCAACATAAATGTCATTCACAGGCCGTCTTGAACCAAGTCAGCTGATCAAAAATACCTCTGCAAATCAAATCAGACATTCTAGGGAGGAGATGCTCACTGCCAGAGCAACGTGGGTCAAATCAGGCCCTGCGACAAAAGTTAGAAGACGAGAAAAAAGGGAACACAAAGGGGGTGACCTCGGGGTGCTGACATTAAGTACTACATTTGAGGAGATCTGACTTTATCAGGGTAATATAAAAAAAACGAGGAATTAAAACGGAAGAAACAGTGAGCGCCGAGGGTGTGGACATCAAAGAGAAACTCAATTTAGGACTGAGTTGAGGGGCGTACCGGATCAGCTGTGACGTCCCAAGACGGGATTCTTTTGGACGCGTTTGAACAATTTGAACACTTCTTACTGGGAGCATCATGTCTCGTTCACAGCTTCTTATTGTACTCGTGTGTTGTCTACCTTTGGCAGGTATGTAGTTGAAGTTTTCAGTTCATTCAATGAGTGAAGTTATTAGTAGAGGACATTCATGAGAACACGGTTAAAATTGTTGTTTAAAATGTGTTTTTCAGTGACATGCTACTAGGACTTTACCCTCTGCTTTGGGTAGAACAATGTTCAGATTCACAAAAGCTCGACCTTGTGCACAAAAGATGAAAAAAAGTTAGTTTTTAGATTTCGAACGTTGTAAGGCTTTGAGTTGTTACAGCTTGTTTGGTGTTAAATGCAGAATATCTCCCAATCGCACCGTCAGAGCTTGATAAATTGATCGATATTAGCTTATCAACAACAAACTGTGAATTAGCATATACAGAAACAGAATCTCCTTTATAGTTTGTCCTCAGAGAGCCCTGACAAGTTTATTTTAAACTGAAGTTACATGTGATTAGTATGTGTGTCTTAATTTCCTGCCCACTAAGAGTTTAAAGGAGACATATAATGCTCATTTTCAGGTTCATAATTTTATTTCAGAAAAGGCTTATGTGATTTAGCTCTCAAAAAAAACACATCAGTTTTCTCAGATGCTCTGCTCTGATTGGTCAGCTCACACATGCCTGAGTCAGCACCGATCACCGTGTCTTCAGTCGGTTCTGTCAAGTTTACATCTTCCAGTTAGCTTCACTTCAACCGCGTCACTGGCTTTGGTCTTTTTGTCTTTCAGGACCTTTTACATGCACATGAGCCAACAGGAAAAGAAAAAAAATGAAAAAATGTTTTCTTTAAAAGATTCCTATCAAAATCTGTTGTTTCTGTGCCAAAAATGTATATCAGTCAATATTTCATTATCATGATGTGTAATGTATTCTATCATTGTATTACATTATATGTTTTATATCATATTATGGCCGTACAGGTCTGAAAAATGCAGATTCCACCTCTGCTGTCTTTACCAGGAAGCAAAACCATACGCACAAAAAATACTCCCAATGGTCTGGACATACTCAAAAAAATTAAATCTGGAATATATGACTGCCCACTTACAGCTAAAAGTACCCATTTTTATGAGAAGATGGACTCTAGTTATTGACTATCTTGCTTAAGACTCTTATACCTCAAAAGTTAAATTCTATTTAAATAACTACTGTAATTACCACCATTTGACTTATTTTTACTAGAAAAGTGTGTATGTGCTCCATCTCTATACAGTGATATCTCTGCGCGACAGATGAGACCCAATCTCAAGATGATTTTTTGTTTTCCTTTGTGATGTTAATTGCTTGTAAATATGCATAAAAGGCAATAAACTTTTTTTTTTTTAAAAAGTCTGAAGAGGGGTGTGTCTGGCTCTTCTTCACCATCTAGTCCTCCGCTCTAAACACCAAAACAAACACATGTCAAAATATGGTTTCTTAATATTTTTCTTTCCCATTGTTTCCCTCAGCCAGTTTGCAGTGTTTCACCTGTGTGTTCCCCGCCATCTCTTCTCTGGACTGCTTAAAGTTCCCCCAGGAGTGTCCAGCTGGACAGCGCTGCCTGTCGAGCACTGCGACTGGCAGCCGGGGTGAGATCCTGATCTGTGTGTGTGTGTGCGTGTGCGTGTGTGCGTGCGCGAGAGAGAGGAAGAGAGAGTTTATTTCTGCATCTTTAGATTAGATTATTTTCTGAGAATCTGGTACAAGATGGCCACAAATTGGCAGACAAAGCCTCATTGTACATATCACTGTCTGGGAACAGATCTGAGGAAAAGATGCAGTGCAATTCAGTTTGTATATACGTGTATGGATATATTTGTTTTTGCCCACTGGGGAAAGCTCTGTTAATTTAAGTCTATTTACACTCTCATTATAATGGCTTAAATGTAGCTTAAATCCCTGCAGCATTCTCCCAATTCAGTCCAAATGTTCTTAAAGCTGCATTTAAATCTCAAAGTCACTATTTTATTTTAATTCCTGTTTACCTGACCAGCTCTGAGATGCAGCTTTATTGAATCATTTGGATAAATTTGGTGAATAAAAACCTAGAAAATAAACAAAAAAAAAGGAGGAGAATTATTGGTTTATGTTAGAAAAATTACCAGGATAAGTTAGTAAACCTTAAAATCTTTGAGAGCCATAACGATTCATATTATTGTCCAAATATCTACAGACAGCAGAATAAGAATTGTGACTGTTTTTTCAGGTCTGATCCTTCCTCAATTCCACAGTTGTGAAAAAGAAAACAAGACCACAGAATGACTCAGTAGATCAGAGCTCAGCACCATTTCTCATCAGTCCGGTTGTCAGCTCACTAATACCTTTGATGGCATCAAATTATCTCTAAAAATAACTAAGCGGGTGGGGCGAAACGTTCACTGTGACTCATCAGACGCTAAAGCCCCATTTTTTAAGTGCACCTCAACCTGTGCAAGCACAGTTTTCGTAAACAGAAGTGGTGACATCGGCATCACACTTTTAATAACGTGATAGCGCCTAGAAATCATCTAATCTCCCTCTACATTTCAGGTGTATAATTTGATAAATTAACGACATATAAAGCAGCTAAACACACTCATATTCATTTATTCAGTCATTAAGGTTAATGTTATGGCAAATTGAGTGGAGGCGTAGGCTACCGTTTCATCAGTATACCAGACAATATGTTGAACAGGATTTCCGATTTAATAACTCAAGAGTTTTGGGTGAAAGTAATTAAAAAGTAGGACTCATTACCATTAAAGTAAACTTCACCAATTGGAACAAAATTCAGGGGTTTAGTACGGAAGCAAAGAAAGGACATAACGACCTAAATTAAAACCAAATTTATAGAACTTAAGAAACCACTTATATGATTAAATGTTGCCTGAATTACACCTTTTTGTAAAGGTCATTTAAAGTTTTCAGAAAATGTATGTTTACCTAATTTTCCCAATATTCAAATAGATCCATTGCTTAATTTGATTATTATCTTCTGATCTAAAAACACAAATCATTTTTTTTTTTTTTAAATCAATAAAATGAAAATTTAAGGGTTGGAGCATATTTTAGTTTCAAATTAACTTGGATACATCGCTAAAAAAATCTCTTTCAGACTACCAGAATGTCTTTATTGTAACAGTAATAGGTTCTTGCACAATAAGGTAGATTCCTATTGGTGGATAACCACTATAAAGAGACTTTTGTTCCCTTTCGAAGGCTGATGCCGAAACATGTCAGAGTCTGGCCGAACATCACCGTGCCGTGACACTAAAGGCATTTTAATATTTTACTTGTGACTTTTTTTTCTCCTTCTTTTAAATCGATTTGACTGACTTGACCTAGCGGTATTCAGACACCAACATTCAAGATGAAAAATTAAACCTTGAGCATCAGAGCGAGCAAGGATAATCACCCAAGCCTGAATGAAATCGGTCAGCTCAGATGGGTGACCAGAAAACTGCAGACAATTTAAAATGTAAAATCTTCAGAGTGTCAGCTAAATAAACACTTTAAGGGAAAACCAACTGTATAGAATGATAAAAAAATACACAACAATCTAATTAAAAAGACACTTGCTAGCTGAGCAACATTAGGGCTAAACAACCCATAATGCAGCACTCCTCATTGAAAAAAACAAAACATAAGTATCTGGTCCTGACCCGTTATAAAATACAAACTCACTTTTTAAAATCCAGTTTACAGAAAAAAAACATCTATTCAAGTTTATACTGCAGGTTTTCAGTCCCTTTCAAAATCATATCATTACGGCCTCTCTCACCCTCCACAGATTTGTTCGACCAAAATAAGCTCCTTTTCCTTTCTCTCACAGGTTCACTACATGTGACGATGTACGAGAAGAGCTGTGCCATCCCCTCCCAGTGTGGCGTGAGTGGACAGAAATACGCCTCGGGCCTCTACTTCAACTACACCAACGTCTGCTGTGATACAGACCTGTGTAACGGGGCCGGCGCCATTGCTGCCCTCAGCTGGGGACGAGTCGCCCTCTGCCTGCTGCCGGTGATCTCTCTCCTGCTGGCCTGAGGATCAGAGGGGATGATGGAGGTGTGCAGGTCTAGACGATGTCACGCTTAACACCAGATATCAAAGACGTGACAGGCACATGTAAGATAACAGGGTTGGAAAAATCCTGTTTTTAATGAAGAACTATCAGGGATGACGAGTGATACGCAGATGTTATCTGATATTTTTTCTTATCTTATTAAAATTATTAAAGAACCCAGTAACAATAATACTATATATATATTTAACAACAAGTTACAGATATGCCAATACCAAAACTGACCAAATAAAGTCAGCAAAAGTTTATAATAACTATTATTGATTAATGGTAAATTTGTAAATAAACTTTAGTTAATATTTGTCCAACTGTAACAGACAATAAAATGCTTAATAAACCATTTATTAAGCAACTATAAAGATTTATAGTTGAACAATTTACACATTTGCAACTTTATATGGGCCATAAAAAAAAGCTACCCAGTATACCCCTATGTACAAAGTATTATAAACAGATGGAACTTTACAATCAACTGCTTGTTAACAGTGAATTAACTTAACCAAAGTTTAATTAAATATATATTTACAATTTAATAATGATGTTTGTGTTACCCAAATTAGTACATGTTCAAGACTTGTCAGCTCTTGTTGTCTTTAAAGTTCAAGAAAGAAGATAGGGTTAGGGTTAGATAGAAGAAGATAGTTTGCAGATGAATTTTATGTGTTCTGATAGAAAGCTCTGCCTCAGGAGCAGCTACTAAATGGACCTTGTAGGGATTCTGTTTTGTCAAATGTTGCTTTCCAAGATCAAGAATTAACTTTAACACCAACATGGACAAGAACCCACTAAAATTCTCGGAAAAAGTCTAAATTTGAGCAGCAACATTTACATGTCAAATGGGTGAAAGCTCCAGAAGAGACACTAAATGGATCCAACTGCTTTAAAAACTTTAAATAAATACAGTTGTTCTTTTGGTCATGTATCGATGCCTCTCCAAACAAGACTAATGATGACCTGATAATGATGCTTATAAAAAAACTACACGAAAGAGCTGCCTTCTCAGTATTGTGTTTCTTATTTGTGCCCTTCTTTATTTTCATTTGTTTTGTTTGTACAAGTATTTTTGGAATTACCACATTTGCACCTTTTTGTACCCCTTTTTCTTGAACTTCTCCATGTTACCCTCGATTATATGGAAGACTGAAACTGCCAAAATCAAAAATAAATGAATACTAAAAATAAACAAAAGGTATTCATTCATTTATTTATAAAATGTGAAATAAATAGCAATTTTTGTGTTTTTTTTGCTTCTGTATTTATTTACTTTCTTATTGATTCGCCTATGTTATCTGGTCATTTATTTATTTAGATTTGTATTGATTTGATTATCTTACAAGATAGAAAAGAGAAAACAAAAAAGAAATCAATACATAAGTGAATACACAAACAAATAACCTGGAAATGGATGAATATATAAAATGGAAAATTAAAAAGTGTATAAATAAGGGTATTAACACAAAAGTAAATAAGTGGGAAAATATATAAATATGGGGATTTATACAAAAGTTAAATAAATACAGAAGACATTTAAAGCATCAATCACAAATTAAATTATAAATGAATTGATTTTAATCATTTATAGCATATAATTTATGTATCGAGTCATTTATTTATTTTTATTTTTGGCGGTTCCATTCCTCCATACAGCAACAGTTAAACAGTAAATAAAAACAATCAGTGGTTGATTTATTACCAAGATATTTTTATTTGGATATTAATACAAGTGTCTTTGTAAGAGTACAAAATACATTTGAGCTGTGCTATTAGTTTGATTGTCCTCATTGTTGATCTAAATCTACTGCTTTAGCATCCACGTCACTGTTTTGATCCTGCAGACTTTTAAGTGCAACTGCTTACTACTAAATGGCAAACGGCATAAAAAAAGACAAAAAAAGTCTAGAATATTGGTAGGGAAATGCAAAGGACAGAGTAAAAGCATAAAGAAAATGTATGTAAGACAGTAAAGTGAAAAACAAACTAATCAAAGTAACATTTTAATGATTATATCAAGTTAAATGGTCCCTGACACTGTATCAATTCCTACAGTAAGAAGTGAGAATTACTTCACACTCGGAGAAGAAAATACTAAAATACATCAAATTATTCGGACGAAATCCCTTTAAACGTTAGTCCATTGTAAAAAATAGATGAACAATTCAGTCAAGTAAAATAAACAGTATCATCTCATTTATCAACACTCGTATTCGCAACCTAGCAGTTCGTCAATGAAGGAGGTACAACCCTGATTCCAAAAGAATTGGTACGCTGTGGAAAAACATAATGCAATGATTTTCAAATCCTCTTCAACCTATAATGAATTAAACACAGTACAAAGATAATTAATGTTCAGATAGCTTAAAACTTTGTCTTTGTTCTGCCTGTAACTTGTAAAGTGATGCAAACCACAGCGTTCCAGAATTTTTGGAATGGTGGTTGTAACTTGCTTGATTAAAATTCATCTGTGCTCACACTGCATGTCTTTTCAATGGGTTTAAATTGCACTTCGGTTTCCTTTCTTTCTTTTTTTTTTCCTTCATCCTGATCTGAGAGACATGACATATAACAAGGCTATCTTGGCCTCTATAAATATAATTTTTGATGAGTGCTGTGAAGTTAAAATCCACTAAACAAGCTGGTACAGTCAAACAAGGCGTGTCATTATTGCTTCCAGCTCTTCAATTTCAAGTCGCTTTGACATTAGTTTCTAGTAAACTTCCAAGAGTGGATTAATCCTTAATAATCCTTAATCCTAGTGATATTTTAAACGTTTCTGATTGTCAACAAATCCCAATCAAAGTCCAAAACCAACATGTACTGCCTGCGGAAACAATTACTGACATACAAGAGCTTGCGCCTTACAATATTGTCAAAAACTATTAGAGAGAGTCTACAGCATACTTTCCAATCCTCCCAATTATTCAGGTTTCTTTCCGGAGTTGAAATTCTCCTGTTTTTCTCCCAATTTAAGTCGAATGTTCACACCTTTATCCATTTAGTCAGGATGTTAAAATGTTCTCATGCTGATGTTCAGCAGGTATAATGTTTACCATGTTTGCATGCCAACATTATTTAGCACCAAACACAAAGTATAGGAGAAATTACACGTTTGACCCATTGACGATTGACGAAAGATCGACAACAGGACAGCTCCCAAAAAGTGAAGCCTAAACACCTTCACCAACCTCCTTCCCCAATTTAATGGGAATCCATCCAATATTCGGGTGGACTGAGTGAATGACATTAAACTCACATCAAAACATGTCAACCTCATCATAATGCAATTTAAATTACTTTGAAATACACTGTCCTTCTCCTGTAAATTATCTTGTTTGAGTGACATTAGTTAAAAACTGAAACTAAAGATTTATGTCTTTAGCAGGACTGAATGGGTGTGATAAAAAACATTAGTACCCCGTTATTGGTTTTGGATTTTGACAATATGAAGGAAATAGAATATCACCAGCCTGATCCTTTAATTACCAACAGACTACCCTCTAAATCTGTGACTGCTGTTTTAATCTTAAACACTGTTTATATTTAACTTCCTGCTGTGACAGAAGAGGCCTAGCGCCCCGAGCTACAGGGGGAGGATGATGTGCTTTCAGTGTAGCACTTTAGCGATTAACAACAGCTTTTCGTTACAATCAAACAAAGTTGACACTGAAAAGGATCCTTCATACAAGACGGGCACAACAAAATAATTTGCTGGTAATGGGCCCTGACAGCGGATCACTAACAATCATAGTAATCTTGAATAATCCTTTCACGCCTGCTGTGGGAGCACAGAAAGGGGAAGCCAGAGTCTATTGAAACAGTTTCCTGTCTCTGTAACCGTTTGCAGCTCTGACTCCCTAAACCGAGGGCAAGGAAAAGCACCCCCTTCCTTTAAAGAAACATTTAAAATAGGCTTCTTAAAGGCCTTTTTCCCTCTATAACAAAACAATAAATTCAACATGAAGCATCTGTGATTAAAAGACAAACCACGAAAGACACTTTGGCAGGTGAGCCGACGCTATTACGCAAATGAAACCCATTTCCTAAACACCAAGACTGAAAATGAGAGTTAGCTTGTGTGAGGCTTGCAAGCTGCAAGTGAAAATTTGATCTGGTAGCTCTGTGTTCCCCCCAAAAAGCAACAATATACTGTAACAAACGTCATCAAGAGGGGAACATTTTGACTTTACAGTGTGTATCTACTGATGGCGAAACTGTACACAAGCAAGGCTGTAGTTTTTGTGAAAATGTTTTTGTAAAGGCTTATTTATGCTATCAGGATGGAGCCTTCTGTCCGTGCTCTGCATTTATTGTGTCCATATTTCTGCATGTTTTCTGAAAGTTTACAGATACAGACCAACAGAGCAGTACCTCTAGTAGTCGTGGGGAACAAGTTTTAAAAACATATGCGACAAAAACTTGGCACAGAACAGCTGGCAGGAGATTGGACAGGAATCAAATCTAAGTTGGACGGCGGAGGATAAGGGGGGGGGTCTATGCAAGACCGATTTGCCTCTGAGTGGTGACCTTTAGTGGTTGAATTACTTAAGATCCATGAAAACATGAAGGACGCCTATGTGGGCAGTAATGGCTATATCATGTGAAATGGATGTTTTCAAGGGAGCATAAATTAGCCTTAATTGTTTGAGTGTGTGCGTGTGTGTGTGTGTGTGTATGAGCCTGCAAGCAACATGATCAACAGGTAACCAAAAATTGAGGTAAACTTGGATGATATGTGGGTGTTAAACAAGATTGTCAAGAGGATAAATTAACCAACAGTTCCATTATTTGTGCAGATCTGACATCTACACTTGCTTGTTTACGTACTGATGTAAACTCATTCATGTGGTGGACAGAAAGCACCTTTTTAGGAGGAAAACTACATGAATAAACTCCTCTAAAGCAAACCTACTAGTATTATTTGACGCTAGAAAACCAGACTGGGTGAGAGGTGAAATCAACTTTTAAAGCTGAAGAAAAATGACCTTAGATTTGCCTCTTGTGAAACAGAGAAATATGTTGCTTGCAGGTCAGTGTGTGTGTTGTTTTTGTGCTTTTATATTCATGACTTGTGTATCCTGTTGTCCTCCTACTTGAGAGCTTTAGCTACAGAAGAGTAGGCGATGTGGATCTCTTCGTCCACCGGGCAGGTAGAGGCAAACTCATCCCTTGCGTACGCAGCGTTCAGGTACCTCCAGAGGTTTGTCAGAGACTGAGGGATGCTGAAGTTTCGGTATTTTAAACACACCACCTGGAGAGAGAAAAAAGAAAAAAAGAAAAAACAAGACAAATTTCAGACCAAAACAACCTCATAATCTGGTCCTCCCAGGCCCCCAACGCTGCGCAGCTTGACACAAGAAAGATTACCTTCACGATGTGGAGCTTAGGCAGCAAGTTGCAGTCAGCCAGAGTAAGCTCTTGGCCATCCAGGAAGGGGCGGGTGGAGGAAGTGACCTCATCGGCGCTATTCTCGTCGATCTCATCAGGAAGTGGGGAACCAAGGTAGTCATCCAGCTTCTTCAGAGCCTTCAGCAGACCTTTCTCTAAATCTGAGCACATGTGCACACAAAGAAAGAATCAAATATAGAGTGTTATCAAAGCTCAAAGGATAGTTTCTCCAAGTCAGATAATGAGATTCACTTCTCTCTAGTTTAAATGGCGGAAATGTTTTGAGTGAATTTTGTTTAAGAGAAATAAATGTGTAGATTAAATGGACACACATTTTTCAAAGCAGCAGGTGACCTGTTTGCATCAAGCAGAAAAGATCAGACCCTAATGTTATTAACAGGGACGCTCCCTGCTGGTTTTCAATCCATCACAGGAACACAGGAAGCGTTGACGCATAAAATCCCACCAAAATAAACCAAGCTCTATTAAAGGAAGCAGTCTGACTTATAAAGACGCTGATACTACTGGACATATTAGATCCACTTACTTTCATTGGTCTGAGGGTTTGAGTTCTTGACGTAAGCGGAGAATTTGGAGAAAACATCCATGCCTGCTGTGTTGGACTCTGGGTTGCGAGCAGCCAGACGGGGATACCTAAACAATCAGAAAGGTCGATGATGATTAACATAAAATCATCACATCAGAATCAAAAATTCACATGACTGAAATGTGCATGAAATTAGACGAGGAACATTCTTACAGGGTGACACAAAAACTACAGAAACACCTTAAAATGATGCATGATGAAATTTGTAATGATATATGATAATGTATCGACCCTATATATTGTGCATCTCGAGCGAAAAATTGTAAAAGTGTACATAAAATAATAGGGATGTAACGGTTCACCAAACCCACGATTCGGTTCGAACTTCGTTTTTCGACTCATGGTTCGGTTCAAACCTTGGTTTTTAAAAACATACTGAAAAACCTTTTGGAAAACTTGCAGAAAAAATGTCTGGATTTTATTAAAGGATTTTTTGCATTGCAATATCAAGAACATGAACATTACTTAAGTTATATTAACTTAACTAAGT
>OMLP01045048.1:11183-22769 GCA_900302685.1 Spondyliosoma cantharus | reverse complement strand
TGTCCAACAACTCTCTTTTTAGCAAACTATGTGTACACAAACAATGTTCTCAATTCTTGTGTTCATGTGTAGAGACCCTGGTGATACTACGAGCAAAGTTTCATGTTGTGTCGAGCCTTCCTAGTGTTTTAAAAATATTTTTAATAATATTTTACTTTTGTCGTAATTATGCTTTTACTCATATACATTCACAAAAAAAGCCTAGGTTGCATTTTGGCAAGAATTTTGCTTTAAAGGACAACTTCATTCATTCATTGCCCTGGTTCCCTCCTCAAAAAAAAAATGCATGATGGTTTATATTGCTTGGTTAGTGACCATCGGTTGTACACTACTTTTGCGGTGCATTGAGGGATACTTTGAGTGCACTATATAGGGAGTAGTGAGTGATTTTGGACGCAGCCTAAGTCAGGGGTCACCAACCTTTTTGAAACTGAGAACTATTTCATGGGTATTGAGTCATACGAACGGCTACCAGTTTGATACACTCTTCTGAAATAACAAATTTGCTCAGTTTGCCTTTAGTTATATATGATTATTGATGATTAATGATACTCATCTATGTGAAGAAACTGATCACGTTAATGATTTCTCACAATAATTATCAACAATGACTTAACAAAGTGGGAAACAGATAATATAAATATTCGATTTTCATTTTTAGAACAGGCCTGAGGGCTACTCATGTGGTCCTTGGGGGCTGGCCTAAGTCGTGCTCCTTCTGGTTTGTCCCGTGGGACATTATTTTGGAAAACTTTGTTGGGTAGTGAATGGAGAGAGATCATCGTATGTGTAGTTCATGACACAATTCAAACAATTCAATTCAATGAAGACCCATTACTGTCATAATTGTGGTGGTGGTTTATTGTTTAAAAAACATTTTTTTCTTATTCTGTCCATTGATGCATCACTCAGCCTCTGTGTGAACGCTCTGTTTTAGTTACTCTTCCAGGACCAACTCCCAAAAAGCCCAGTCTGTTCTGATTGGTCAGCTCTCACAGCCCTGAGCAGGCACCGCCCACCATGTTTCTGCATCAGTTCTGCAGTTATTTTTACAATCATGGTTGTGTATATGAAAGTCAGATTAAAGGGTAAATACAAACTGCATGCATTTCTCTGTGGATGGAGTGTCCTGAGATTTTTACAGAAAACACAGAATCCTGCTTTACAATCAGACATAAACGTAAATTAATCTGACTTTCTGCAATATGTGACCTTTAATTTGCAGGGAGGGATCTGTAAATTGAATACTGCAGGTTTAACTCTCAAGAAGGTCTCCCAGACTATTTTGTTAGCATGAGTGAAATAACACATCAAGTTGATCTTTACTTTATTTTCTTTTATCTTGTTAATTTTTTCATTTTCATTCAGTCAGCTCCTATCTTGCGACGTTAACTGTAAAAGATGGTTGACTAAAATCACAGTCCTACTTTTGTGTGAAAATGCATTCTAAGTATGACTTTCAGCAGTTTGAATTAAACAAACCAAGATGGTATAATCCATACTTACAGTTTTACACTTTTTAGTCACAAAAATGCTCTCTTGTGATTCCCTGCATGTTTCCTTGCTGATAGTAACATAAATAAAGAACACACGGGAAAAAAAGCTACTATCACGTTATAAAGTAATAATTTACATTGTAGGAACGTGAAAAGTTTCAAGTTAAAAAGTGCAAAAAAATGTTTTTACTATAATGTGAGAAGTTTCATAAGATCTGTGGTTTTCACAGGTTTAAAGATTAATGAAGTGTGTAGAACAGCTGAGTATGAAATAATTGAATATTCTTGGATCCTCCAGAAAGTAGAATCTGTCATTATGTAATATATGAATATTTTGATCCAAATTCTTACTTTCAATACTTTACAGTGTAAACTGCAGTCTAGTATAGAGCCAGTAGAGGGAGGTATGGGCTTTATTGTGCTTGTTGGTCACAAGACATGGAAAACTGTACTGAGTCTGGTCCAGAAATCTGGAAAATCCATAAAATGTTATGAGGAGAGTACTGCTGGGTTGTCACTCCAATGAGCATGTAACACTTACAGTCAAAGTCTTGATTCAGATACAGTGTGTTTCCTGTCATGGAGGCCCAAACTGGGATTCAGGGACCTGCAGGAGTCCTCGAGTAGCTTCCAGGAGGCAGTTTGAGGATAGCTTAATCTAGTTAACCCACAAGAGACAGTGTAAGAGTTTCAGTTCTGATGAGAGGTTTTATTTATTTTTATATGATCAGCCATCACTATAAGCCAGTCAGTGAGGGACTTTGATATAATTGAGGTATCAATTGTGCAGTATGGACTGATACCCCAAAATAAGGAGTAGCTTCTTTATTTGATAGTATATAGAATATACTTTTGGGGCTTTAGGATTGAAAACCTAGTGTCAAAAGCACCCATGCTGTATTTGTCACCAGCCTTTCATTATCAGGTTGTGTTACTGAGCACTAGAGGGCGACCTCGGGTTTTGAAACAGCTTGCAGGTGGGGTGTTGACCCAGGATTATAGATCATCAGATTTGTCTGTGGAGAAAACAATGGTAGACTGTAGCTCGTGTTGACAACAGGCTAGAGCAGACACCTCTCTTACAAAACAAGCTCCCGGGCTCATTAAGTGCAGACAAACCTGTTGTGTGTCATACATGAACTCACTATCTGCCTCATGCGTATCAGGTTATCCCATGTAGTCCTGCCTGTTAAACTATCGGCCAAAGTTTCTGTCAGTATCAACAACATAAAAATGAAAAGGATTTAGCAACATATTATCAGTACTATTGCGATTTACTGAGGTCCAGAGCTCCAGAATACTGTATATGTGCCATGGCTGCAATTTCTTCTTCTTTGTGGAACAGTATTAATATAGCCATTTACATTTTAACAGTAAATTGATACTTTGTTAATTCAATAATCTGGAGTAAGGTGGATATGGAGCTGTAATTTGATTTTGTGAGGTAATTTATCTATGCATTTTGCTTAGGATAGCTTCATTTTGCCATTCAGGTAGTGATTAATCCTCATGAGGCAAACTGTGATTTGTGATTAAGTTATGTGTAATTGACTGACATGAACTGATCCCATGGTTGGTTCACACACTGCTTGACCCCACGTCCTTCAATTAAACATGACACTCCGATAATGCAATTTTTGTTTTGTGACTGATTTGTGGACGTTTGTGTGACTGACTTGTGCTCGGCAGCAGTGTTTCTGGAAGTTAATCAGGGAAGCATTTTTGATCATGGAAAGCATTTAATAGGCCAAAAAGCACAGAACTTTCTGTCATATAATAATCGAAAGCGGCAATATTTGATGTGAAACTATGAAAAGCGCCTCCACTCCCAAAAATCCTCTAAAATATTGTGTGTCATGTCGTATAATATTTTTGCAAGGGTTACTAAACTCATCACAACTAACTAACTAGAATAATTCACACAACTAAGCTGGAAGTAGTACCAGGTTACATAGTTCTTAGGAAATTAGTAGGAAATTAGGGCTTTAAAAGCTTTTTTAGAAGCTTAATGCTTCTGCCAGGAATTTAATGTTGGTGATGAAATACTGAAATCTTTGGGATAAAAGAAAAGTTTAAAAAAAAAAGACAAATAATAGTAGAATATAGCTAAAAATGTAACTGCAAAATGTGAAATCCCTCAAGGTCACATAAAGTAGACAAAATAAAATGATTAAGTGATTTCAATGCTTATAATAATAATGACACAAGACACAAAAGTATTTAATGATTTGTTTTAATTATTGAGATTCGCATGCTTTGTGGGTTTTATGAACATGATCTCTTCTATACATGAAGCTTTCTGATTTAGACTGATTGTATGATAAGATAATTAATGCAAAATTTAAGAAAATATAATCAACTTAGGGACCAAAACAGACTCAGATTATGTAAAACTACATCTCCCACATGCCCCACAGAGAGGACAGGATGGCAGCGCAGATAGCCACCGTCAGAGGGAGCTGGACTGAAGCGGCTCCATTGCACAAGTTAGTTGTACAACACTGGAAGCTGCTGGTGTAGCCGGCACCCAGGAGGCTGCCGCTCAGCGTCCTCCCACACAGGTCTGAGTCCAGGCAGCCGCGGATGTGCAGGCTGATTGCTCCGGTGGCATTGAACTCTGGGAGGGTTGGAAACACAGATGTCAGTCAGCAAATGTAAAATTTGAGGAAGGCTGATCATCTCCATTTCTAACTGCTACCAGAAGATGGTGTCCGTTGAGCTCCACAGCTAACTGACAATGTTACATCCGCCATTTTGTCCAATCTGTGACAGAGCAAACATTCACATTCACAGATAGACTGTCATGAAATAGTTATTCTTGGATGATATTATTTTTAGTTCAGCTGCTTTGTGAATGTCGATTTGTGATGTAGTTAGCTGCTCAACAAGCTAGCTATATGTAAGCTATCTGAGGCTAATGTGTTGCTACAGAGGCTAGGCTAAAAGGGGATTGTATGTGATGTCAGCAAATAGTGTTGTAGCGAACACTGTCACCTGCAATCTAGCTAGGACACAAAGCTAAACTAATATCATGTGTTTTTCATTTTCTAGATAGAGGGTGATGAATTAGCCTATGAATGATTAGCCAATGCTTTGTTAGCATTCAGCGAACATTAGCTAACATGATTATTCAAGTGACAGATTTAACAGCTAGCCTAGCTGTCAAAACTGGCAGCGCTGTCCCAGAATGCTTGTCGGTTCCCATTTCCTTTACAACATCCTCAGACAACTATAAATTACTTTTAGCCTGACTGTTTTTTACTGTTTTAACTTTCAGTCTTGTGGATTCTATGTGTGCGTTTAGTAGATTAATTACTGTGCATTTCCAATGCAAACTTATAATGTTGATCTTAATGTTGAACACCTGTAGTTTTATGGCAACTGGGCAAATGACGACCATGTGATAAAGTTGAAAGCTTCCAAGAAATGTGCTTTGAACCCCAAATATCCTTAGCTTTTCTGAAAGTTTTACAGGTGATTTCATTCTGTTCTACTACATTATACATTTCTATATTTTGTAGTTAAAAGTCAATCTTTGTTGTGTATTCAGAGTGATGTAGTGGGTTCCTTACGTGCTTCTCCAGTGAAGCAGCTCTCAGTCGCATTATTACATGTGGTGTCAGTTCCAAAGAGACACGTCCCAAATATACCAATGACGCACTGGCGACAGGTCAGGCATTGTGCTGTTCAAGGGAAATATGGAAGAAAAACGTTAGAGTCAGATTTACAGCAATTTACTCTACAACATAATTTGAAGATTTTAGCAACAGAAAATCTGTTTGTGGTTTCTCCACCTACCAGCAGCGGTAACGGTGAAGCATATTTAAAATGGCTTTTTTTTTAAAAAAAGTTTCATGGACTTCTGTGCAGGGTGCAGATTTTATTGCCTTTGGACAGAGCCAGGCCAGTCCTTTCCACTATTTCCATTGTTCATGCTAAGCTAAGACGCTAAACTTCTCTTGGCTGTAGCTTCATATCTAACAGACAGATATGGGAGTGATATTGATCTTCTCAACCAACTCTCAACAATGAAACATGTAGGCATATTTCAAATGGTTCTCATAAGCATGTAAGAGCTGGTGTGCCAGTAATATTTGTACGTATGTATGTACAGTAAATACAGTACCAAGGTATGTGCAGTATGTACAGCAGGCATGTGACTCGAGTCATTTGGTTTGAGTCTCAAGTAATTCCAAGGAATTTCTTTTTTTGGGGCATGTCAAAGTCACAGGTTGTGTCGAGTCGAATCTCGATGATGATATTATTGGCCAATTTATCTTCATGTTCAAAAGGAGTAAGAACGAATTGAAAGTCAAGTCTTAAGTCATTTTCTATCATGTCAAGTTGGAAGTCATGAAAACAGTGACTTGAGTCAACTCGTGTCCCCAGTCACAATGACTCGAGTCATCTCTAATGAACAGTATGCATTTTATATCAATTGCTTCCATTTACTTACACTGCAAAAAAGCACAATGTATTCAAGTTGAAAAGAATGTGACTGTTAGCATTGTTGATATTTGAATAGTCACTTTAGTTGAAAGGATGCTGAAGCAGGTAGCGACTGAAAATGGAAGAAAAAGAAAGAGTACAGAGCAAAGATAACAACTCACTAATGCCATTGTCTATATCTGATCTACTGGTATTTGCAAAAGCTAGTTATCAGTGTCAGTCTTTCAAAGGCTTCTTCTGTTGTTTCATTTTCATTCTCTTCTTTACACACTTTCTTTCATTTCTAGAGAGGTTGTGCATCTATATTTTCGGCAAATAGATAATACACTTTAATTTTTCTTTTGGTTGTGTTTACAGACATCCTTCTTGATATCAGTTCTGAAAATTCAGTTTGTTTTGAGGTTCATTTGAATGGTAAATCCTGTTTAGACCTGCAGCAATTAATGATGAAAACCGTAAATGTAACCACTCATTGTTATTAGTTTGGCTAAAAAAAAGACCTGAACATTTTTCTTTCCATCATAATGAACCTGTTGTACTGGTCTGAATAAAAATGTGAAAGAAAGAAAGAAAGAAAGAAAGAAAGAAAGAAAGAAAGAAAGAAAGAAGAAACTGTCATTTATTTCACCAATATTAGTCTTATACTGTGTTAGATGATGCTTAAGACATAAAAACAATAATGTTAAACACATTTGTATTCTAAAACAGTACCATTTAAAGTAAAGAAAAGCATAGTTTTCCTGATAAATCCCTACTTTGCTTCATTGATTGTCCCATTTTCACCACATTATTCTCAACTTACCGGCTGCGATGAAGGCACTCAGGACAACCACTGTTTTACAAAGGTTATTCATCCTTGCGGTTACGAGGTGACGAAATTCTTTTTAAAAAAATAAGCTTACAGGTCCAATTAAGCGTCTCGCTCAAGAAAAGACAATGACTATCATCAGGTAAGACTGAATGAAGAACAACGTGCAAGAATGAGGTTTTTCAGGTTTTGTGTTCCAGTGACTTGAGCAGGAAGTCATTGCTTGAGAACTCCCCACAAATGAAACATTCCCAGCGTCAAGAACAACTCATTAAGTTTGAGCACAAACAAGATTTATTTTGCGTCACCTCATCTTTCTACATTCAGTAAAGCTTTTCATGTCATTAAAGTTTTGTTTGTGATTAATAAAGATGCAAAGATGCTAACATGGACGGCACATATTTCATTACATGTTATTGCTCTTATACTGTCAATATATTTTTTTAAAAACCCCAAAAAGCTACAAGAATGGGAGTATGACAATATAGAAGTGTGTTACAGGTTCATAAAGAAAAGACATCACTCAGTTATCAATAGGATGTTTTTGTTGCTTTTACAGGCCTCTAGTGCCCCAAATGGTCATTACAGCCGCACCCAAAGCAGCAGTGAGAGGAAGCTGGATGGATGCGGCTCCGTTGCAGAGGTCTGCGGTGCTGCAGCAGGTCCTGGTGATGGTGTATCCAGCAGTCATGAGGACTCCGGCTTCAGTTTGGTTGCAGCGTGTAGAGTTCAGACATCCGCCAGTCTCCATGTTAAGTATTCTCAGCCGAGTGTTGTTGAAGGCTTGAATAGGGGGACATGAAGATCAGCAGCCTTTGTTAAATTTACGCATTGAAAATAATAAGAAAATAATAAGTACACGTTGTCAGTCTGTATGATAACACTGTGTGTGTTGTCGTTGATTCAGATCCTGTTAAAAGTAAAAACACAGAAAGTCTCAAATAAAACAGCAAAATGTATGTAAATATCCAAAGTTTAGAGCGTTATTAAATATACAGAACTATTTGATTATTACTGGCCATGTTGGAAGACGTAGGGTTGTTTTTCTAGAAACAATGCACCTTACTGCCACATTCGGTGCTGTACCTCCATCCATCCATCTATCTGGGTGGGGCAACCACTGTTATTTAAGCCCAGAGGCTCCAATGACTCACTGATTTTGATTCCTTATAAGGAAGGTTTGCAGACCACAAATGTTGGGACACGAGGCTAATCAACACTGTGTTGAATTTTATAAGCTTATCTATGATGTGATGCAAAGTATTAAATGAAAATGTTAGATATTTCCCTCTGAAATGTTGTTGTGAAGAACTTGGAAATACTGAAGTCTGGTTCAGTTACTCACTTAATTTCCATTTTTACCATATGTTGGCTGTGTGTACAATGTCTAACCCCAGTTGGCCCAAAAATGGATCTCTGCATGGTTCTGTGTGTGCCATTAGAGGGTTTATACTGTTTGCTTGTGCAATGACAGGTATTGTGCTGAGTTGTGGCCTTTCACAACATGGGCAAGTCATTGCAACAGCAACAAAGGCTGAAAGTACGGAGTGTTAAATTGCAGCAGACTGACTCACAGACAGAAAAGATAAACTGTACTAAACTAGTATTTTTTTTTACCTTTGACCTTGTCCTCTAGGATGGAAATTTGTGGGAATGTAGCATCTGCTACTGCTGCTTAGCATTTTTAAGCACAGATCAAAAGTATGTGATATAGTGATAACCTTTTATTAACAGTATACTAAAATATGGTTCACTTTCTGATAGTTACACAAGAAGATTGATACCAGAAATATGAAGCTAGGGCCAAATAGGAGACAGTTAGCATAATAGCATAGCTAAGCGTAAAATAGTCTGCTAGCTCTTAAAAGCTCAATTATACACAGTATTTGTATTTGTTTAATCCGTACATAAACAGAAATGTTGTTAACTAGAAGTTTCATGCTAGGCTAACCAGGCGTATACGTAACTGTTTTTAGCTAACAACAACATGGCGCAGCAGGCTAACTTCCTAGAGTCTCCTGTTTATCCATTACTTGTTTTTACACGGCTGTTTGTGTTCAGCTACATAAGATACAATAAGATACAACTTGTTAGAGAGCGATATTTTAGACAGAGCTAGGCTAGCTCTTTCATTGTTTCTCGTCTTTATGCTAAGTTAAGCTAACTGGCAGCTTGCAAGCTTAGCTATATTTAGCACATAAACATGAGAGTGGTGTCAACCTCCTCCTCTACCTCTCAGCAGGGAAGCAAAAAAGATTATTTGAAATTCCTCAACCTATTCCTTTAAAATAATAACATTAAATTAGCTTAGCCTTCATGTTTGGTCTCTTACCACTCGATTTGCATGTGTTTTTGCATTTAAAAATCCTGAGCCCATGACTATTGCTTCTATTTTTGTTTTTTGTTTAACTTGTGGGAAATGAAGTTAAAAGCACCAGTTCTTTTGAAAGGCCTCTTTGTCGGCACATGCAAGTAATGCAAGAAGCATAATTGCATCTCTTGGCTTCCAAAACAGCTATGCATTCATGAGTCATGTAGTCGTTTTAAGTGCCTGTCTGAACCTTCCACCTGCAGGCAAAAAGAGTCAATTAAGTTTCAAGTGGATTTTTTACACGAAAATACAAAAATGAATTATTTTAATTTGGAAAATTGTTGGTCGTAGCAATTTAAAAAAAAAAAAAAAAAAAAGACAAAATCTGTGTCTTACTATGTAGACTGGTAAATCATTGTTGGACTGCTCTGGTTTGAACCTCAGGTGTGTTTTATGCCCGGCCACGCCTCGGTTACTGCTGTCAAGCTTGGGCATCACATAGTTTGAGAAATTGTTCCAGACACACTGGGACCATTTCAATTACAGACATTAACGCACACACCCAGCTAATTTATCAAGAGGCTTTTAATGCAAATGAAGAGGACAGCAGATGATTACAAAAATGTTACTCACCCAGTTTTCCCCAGTAGCAGTTGGTGTCAGAGTCGCTGCAGGTCTCAGTGGATTTGTAGCGACATTTACCTGCAAACCCCACTTGACAGGTGTTACAGGTCAAGGACTCACCTGTGATCCAGAGGAAAGGAGACATTTAATAGAAAAGAGACACAGTACAGCAGGGCTCTACAGTGCGAGCATTTCACTCGCATATGCCCCTAAAAAAATGTATGTGCGAACCGGGAAAATGATTTCGGCGCACAGTGTGCGAGCAAAGGTCACAAGTTATCATGACAACCACAAGTTACCGTCACAACCTATTTTATCTGCGATCGTTCAAAAACTACAATCCTCTGGCCACAACGCACCAATCACAGTAGTGTGGTGAAGTTAGTTTCAGGTTGGATATTCGGCGGATATTCACTCGGGTCCCAGCCGCAACTTGAGGTTCACCCAGTGTGAGCAGCAGGAGGACGGTTAGCTCGGTCACCTCCTAGAGCCTCGCGCTGAACCACTGGACGCTGATTTAGGGACCTACGCTGACAAGACCCGGTTGCTATGGACGCTCATAGCATCACAAGCCGTCAGAGGAGCAGGCAGAGGCGATTTTTTTTCTCAATAGCTTCTATGTCATGTGACCAAGTAACTCCAAACCAGCAGCAGATTGTATTACTAAACTGGAGAAATAAGACACACCTATTTATATTGTATTTTAGTGCTTCCTCTGTTTTATATGAATATTGATATGCACTTGGACAACTGACATCCTTTGTGTTTAGTACACATTGGATACAAAATGAAATGGTTGTGTGCTGCCTGAAATGAAAAAAATGAAATCAAACACAGTAAATCATTTTGTTTGTACTGCCTTTTTTAAGTGTGCAGTGTTCGATGAATCGATGAATAAATATTTTTTGTGCTCCCAGATATTTTACTTTAGGAGCACATGTACTTGTTGGGAAAAATGTCAGTGTAGAGCCCTGCAGTACAGGGAGAATGGTCTACTTTCTTTAAACAGCATTAGTAAATAGGGAATAAGGCTCTACAAGTAACCCATACAAGATGATTATCAACAATAACACTATGTAAGTGTTAATGATAGCATAAAACATGTATTGTTAGAAGACATTCATAACAACTTATAGGAAACTTGTTAACAGTGTATATATTGCTAAAAAGGTTAACAAAAGCCTTATGAGTCTAACTCACTAACCTATTATCATTGTCAAACCTTTGCTAAGTTTTTTCTGTTGTTTTTTTAAGATTCATATATACTTTATGATACATTTATAAGCAATAAACTGTGTTTTTAGACTGCTTTTTGCAGCTACCAGATCTAAAGCGAGAATAATTTCTCAATTCTATTATAAACAACAAATCATAAGAACCTCAAAAGGCTTTTACTGACTTCAACTGTTAAAATGTTTGTTTTATTGAACAATAAATGTTTTTTTGATGCTGTTATTATTATTATTATTATATAGCTTACACATTTTAATAAGCATTTTATAAGGACTTATAAAGGTGTTATTAGCTATTAAATAACAACAACTTCAAAATAAAGTATTACCTATACTCTTACAATTTTAAACAAGTTTGTTCAGACTGAATAAATGATGGCTGCTTGCAAGGATTTTATTCTTTATCTATAATTTGTGATGCGCATAACCCGGACTCACCCATTCAATCCAAGCTCAACTTGGTTTCTGATTTTAAGGTTGACCAGTCACCAGTCAGATTCAAAAATATTTAAAAAATATTTAGATATTTTCTGAGTATCTAAAAAATAAAAGGACTTCCAAATTAAACTACAAAATACATCCACACTCTCCTGAAAAACATTTTCTGATTGATGCCTCCGTCAATCGAACTACATGATTTGTCTAGACCCTCAAAACTTTTACAAA